>JADLZN010009686.1:208854-432916 GCA_018155175.1 Sinocyclocheilus anophthalmus | reverse complement strand
GTGTGCACATGAGAGGCCTTCCATACAGAGCCACTGAAACGGACATATACAATGTGAGTCCTTATACACACATGTGTTTATTTCAAGTATCTGTTAATACAAAGCGTTTATTTGATTACATGCATGTCCTATTCACTGTCTTTCTCCATGTTTTCTTCTCTAGTTCTTCTCTCCACTGAACCCAGTGCGAGTTCACCTGGAGATCGGCCCTGATGGAAGAGTAACGGGCGAGGCGGATGTAGAATTTGCCACACATGAGGACGCCGTGGCAGCCATGTCGAAGGACAAAGCCAATATGCGTAAGTGTTAGGAGAGGAACCAGAAGTAAAACTGATGATTTTTCAATACAAGGATAGTTCACCCAAAAATGAAAAGTCTGCTGTTTGTTTACCCACATCCTTTAAAATATCTTCTGTCAGCAAATGGAAGAAATTCATAAAGGTTTGGAACTACTTGAGATTGAGTAAATGATGAGAGAATTTGTTTTTGAGTGAACCATACGTATAAATTCAGTCCTATTAATGGGTCTTGAATGTTTGCATTCTTCTATTGAAGGAAACTGAACACCTTAATAAAACTTTGGTTATGATAGATGATATTCTGGAGCATAAAGCCCAAAGTATACTTTGTTTTTGTACGTGTTCGCTAGCGTATGTATCCAAAGTATCCTCCATTTGATAGTGTGAGCGAACGCAGGCAGTCGACACATGCACTATGGAGAGCTTCATCTTTGTCCAGCATCTGTTGTTTTTTTTCTAGAAGTTATGTCCGATAAAAATGTCTTTGTACTCTTTTAAAATAAAGTTGACCATCTCTCATAACCCCCCTGACACAAGCGCTTGTCAAGTGGCGGCTGTCTATTGTTGTTGCACCTCGCCCATTTTTGTTTGTTGTTCTGTCTTCTTTTAGTTTAATTTTCTACTGTAATACAATGGCCTTGGGCCAAGTGCTGGCCACCTTGTTGAACAACTGATTAGTCCAAAAACCAATCATGCGCGGTTACCAAAATCAGAACGGTGCGTGTACTATTGCTGATGAAGTAAAATTTGCGTCACGCATGTACGCTGGAACCTCGCGACGTGTAACGAAAAGATACTTTAGGCACTTTACCTGACAGCACTTTTCAAGCTGGATGATGCCAAAAAAAACATTGATAGCCAATCAGAATCCACTTAGCATATAAACCAGCAGACAACAAAACTGCGGCATATGCTTCTAATACACAGAATGTTATCTTCTGTTGGTGTGGACACTAAATAAATATTGTAATCGTTCTTTGTGTGAATGGTCTTTTATTCTCATGCAGAGCACCGTTATGTGGAGCTGTTCCTAAACTCCACGGCAGGGGGCGGAAGTGGAGGATATGGTAGCCAAATGATGGGCGGTATGGGTAAGACCCCTTCTTCACCTCTCCTTCAGACATTAGTAACTCTATCTGAGCAGCTATCATAAATGCATAATTGTCGCTCTGCAGGAAACCAGTCATCATACGGACACAGCAGCCAACAGATGGGCTCTGGCTACAGCGGAGGTTATGGTAATCAGAGTGGCATGGGGGGCTACAGTGACTACAGTGAGTGTCCGCTCTTCCGTAGCTCTGCTAGGCAGTTCCCTGCCAAATCCTATCACCCTTGGACCCTTAGGTGTTGCTGTTCTTAATGCCTGATGCCTAAAACCTTTCGTGTTTACCTGATCAGCTACAACAGGATAATACAATCACAATTAAACAGTACCTCAATGGCAATAATATAATTTTAATAAAAGTTTGTCTGGATTATACATTGACTACATAGTATCTTTCTGTTGAATAAATGTGCACCTTTCAATATCATAATGTTCACATATTTAACAGAGAGCACAATTCAGTAAAGGTTGCATGTAAAATGCGTAAATTATGGTGATGGTTAGCTTACTAACCAAAACGGGTATTTAATTTGATCATTTTATAAATGACATCATCTGTGTCCCAATACAGGGGCTGCATTCTTTGAAGTCTATGAAGGCCAAACCAAGTATTGTTTAAATGGGATGGTCTCGCTAATGGTGGATTGCTGTTGTTGCATAGAAACTGTGACAGCTGCTGTTGATGAGTGGCAGTAAAGTTTGTACTAGACTTTTTGACTCTTATATTGATAAGTTAAATATCAGAGTAAATTGAAACCCAATACTACATTTAAAAGTACAATTCCGCTTTTTCTCAATAAAAGTCCTCTTATTACTGGTGCACAGTGAATCTTGGGATAGTTTGGACTTTAGTGCCTAGATATCATCTGTTGCCGCCCACATCATGTCCGGGAATGAAGGACTTGCATTTTGAGGGCGTGCTGCATTTATGCATTTAGCCTTTTATATCGCGCTCACATTGACCGTCTTAGGAAATGGCTGCAGGTCGAAAGTGCACGTCCTCTAGAATATAGGCATGCAGATTTGTACACGAAGGATATACTAATTTAAAAAAAAAAATGCTTTTGTTTTCTATGATGCATTGTGCGGTTTATGCAGCATTTGCTGGTTAGAGCGCTTGAGTATTTTTGGGGGATTTATATATTGGGTTCGCATATAGACCGATGCCAGAGAGTTCTTTAAGCTCGGTGCACATTTTTTAGGGGTCAAGTGGGTTAGATTTGACCGGCTGATTGCTCAAGAGCGCGCTATCACATGATCGCTCCATGCAAAGTCTCCCCATCATCAAAGCTCAACTCATTATCTCTGACACACTTCGGATTGCACTGCACATCAAAATGAGTAATAGTTTACACCCAAATCGAAAGGTTTAAATGTTTCACGCTGTTGACCCCATCTGACCAATTTCACTAAAGTGGTTCAGTATTGATTGCCAACCATTCACTCCTAAAACGATGTATCTTACAATATGTTAATGCATTGTGTAAAAACAAACACACCTAAACAAGTTCTGTTGTTGCAATAAGAGTTTAATTGATACTGCACCATTATTTAGCTAACGATGACGCTAATCTCATTTGATAACGCTCACTGCGAGGCTTATCTGCTTTTGTTTTTGGCTAAATTAACTGGTTTACGTTGTTTGCTTAGCTTTTTTTTAATTTAAAAAAAATTTTTTGGTTGCTAAACGGCTGCTGGTTTTAGCTGGGGGGTTTTTGTTGTTTTTTTTTGTCTAATTATCTTAATTTGTCTAAATGAACTGGGTTTAGCGTTTTAACGACGCGTCCGGCTATTAACTCTTAGTTTTTAAAGTACAACTTTTTTTTTGTTGTGATAGCACTGCCAGCATTTTTTTATTTTTAAACCCTTTTTTGGTAAATCAGCTGTTTTTAGCTTTTAAAACTTAAGTATTTCAAACTAACTGAAACCCTTTAAACTTCAAGCTTATAAAATTACTTCAAACTTTTTGGCTAGGCTTTTTCAAGCCAACAGCAAAGTTTGTCTACAAACTTTATCTAGTTGCTTTTCATGTAGAATTTAAAAAATGTCGCATAATAGTATTGAGGTATAATTATTAATAATTTGTTTTATTTGTGTATTTTGTTTTCATTTTATTTCAAAGTGTTAGTAATTTAGTTTTTGTCATTTTGTAGTTTTTTATTTTATTACATTGTTAAATTACATTAAAATGAAAACTTGGCAACTAGCTGAAATATTTCAATTGCAAATGTTTTGTAATGGTTTTTAATTTGTGTAGTTAACCTACTACAAATCCATGTAAATCACCCTTCCATGCAAAGCCTGCATCCTTGTCAAAATGGGACTGCCGGCCTTGGAGTCATAAGTATCCAATGGCGATTTATTTCCGCCTGAGAACTCACTCTGGCTGCCTCCATGTGTATTTCCTTTCACTCTCTGTGCACGGATAGAAAGTTAAACTAAAAGATAAAGCAAATTCCATAATATCAGCCGTCTACATGTGCGAGTCGCAGTTACTACGGTGGAGGGAGCCGCGGGTCCATGGGAATGAACGGCCTCAACAGCGGCATGGGGGGAGGCTGGGGGATGTAGCCTCCAGGCCTTTCATAGCTGCTTTATAACCTTCTTTTGAACAGTGTCCTCTTTCATTTGTTTGTTCTTTGTTCCTTGCTCCCTTCCAAGTTGTGTTTGGAGCTGAACTTCTTTTTCCCTTTTGACATGGTTGAAAACAAATCCTGACTAGAGGTAGTAATTTATGTTAAAGAGAAACTTTATTTGCTGAAATGTGACAGCCCATGTATCACACTGGAGAGGTGCCTACGTGTAGGCAACAAAAAAATCTGTTTATTACGGAGTAAGTATTAAGAGATATTTGTTTCCCTGCTATAGGCCCACCTTATCAAGCCTTTCGTCAAGCTTGACGTCTTTTGCACATGGAGGTTTCACTCTGTCAGTGATTGTAGCATCATATCTTAAACTTTTGGCTCCTGCAAAGGTGTTTTGCATGTACGTAATGCTTACTCCAGGGCCGATTCATCTTAAAAAGATGTGTTTAAGTTAGAAAAAAAAAAAAGATGTTTGTATAATCATTAAGCTATGGTGGGACATGGACGGGGTTTTGTCATTTTAGATGTGGCATGTTACTGTCTGGCATTTTCTTTTTTTTTTTTCCCCTCATGGCAGTGTATCCAGCCATCTGTGATTTCAGTGTATGGGACAAATTGTCCTCAATGAGCTTCACAGATGGTTATATACTCCAAGTTTGACGGCAGTGTTTATTAACGTACACAAGAACTTCTATATAAAATCTTCAAACTTCACATTCCAGCTTATATTAACGGAAAAAGCCGAACATCGAGACAAAATAGGGTATCACACACTAGACAGACTCGTACAATCTAAATACACGACATTTTGTATTCCGCGACCTTGAAAAATTTTGTATAAAACATTTGTTTGAACTGGTATGAGCACAAGTGGAGTCAAATAAACAATCCATAACTGCTCTTTAGCTCTTTCATACCTATAACAATGTGGTCTTGTCCTTTGGTAACATGAAAATAATTTAATCAGACTTTTGGGCCTCATTCATGATAGATTAACAGGTAAGTCCGAAATGTGTTCATAAACCGGATCGTTATTCAATCTATTTCTGTAAGTAATGGTTTTAAATGAATGATTTACCACATTTTGTTGAAGGCAATTTGCTAGATCTACTAACTTCATTCTGCAGGAATCTGGTCCCAACTTTGTACGCTTTGATAGTGTATATTTTTTTTGTATACATGGGCAGCAGATTAAATTTATAAGCACAAGCTCATACTAACTTAAAAATAAGTGAAAATTAGTGATTCATTTCTCTCTTAAAAAATAAAAATTGAGACATGCAGCAGACTTTAACACTTAAAATTCAGAAAGGTTAATCATTGAAGGCAAAAATTAATTCTGTCCTATTTTGCATAAGTAGGAGATAACATAAAAATCCAGTCGAAGAGGTGATCGAATATGCATACCTCTGGCACTAGCAGCCATACTCTATGTAGGAAGGCACCATAAAAGGCTTCGTGTATTTGTTAGTGCTTCGCCTAAATGGAGACTGATCATTATACAAAACAATCCGATTAATGTTAGTTGCTAATTCATTCACTTGAGCAATACAGAGTTTTCTGTCAATAAAAACTTGCATAGTGGTTTTTGCCACAATGGGACTAAGTTAGTCAAACGGAAGCCAAGTAATTAATGCATAAGTGTTAAAAACAGATTAAGAGTTTGATGAATACAGCTGGCATGTAATTTCTCACACACACACACACACGATCAGCAGAGATGTTGAATGCTGTCAGGAGGAGCCGATGGAGCTTCTCTGGAGCAGTAGGGAATGGCAGATGTCACACACGCGGACAGGTCTGGGGAACGAGGGCAGAGCCAGCTCATTACTGGAGCAGCTGTTGCAGTAGATGTCTCCACAGTTCCTGCAATGGTGCTTCAAACAGAAAAAAACTAGAGTTGAGTTACATGCCAAAGACTGAGGTGTAGTGACAGAGTGGAGCATCACTCACCTTTCTCCGAGAGATTGAGAATTCTTTTTGGCACTGCTTGCACTGTGTAGCTTCATCGTCTTTTAGCCAGGCATGACCCTTGATAAGACAATTGTCAAAAAACAAATTTATTGGAATACTGAACGTTACTTGTTACTTAAAATATTGGGAAAAAAAATACCTTTATTAAGGATGCATTAAAATGATTAAAAGTGACGGTAAAGACAATTTTACAAAAGTAAGTCACATCAGTAAAGTGTACAAAAAGTTACACAGCAAAGTAAAAAAAAACAGGAATACTTGAAAGTAATACTAAGAAGGGATCTTTAGCTTTGCTGTGCAAATGGACACAAAAAAGGTAACCTTATGAAGCTCTTTTACCTTCAAGGCTTTGTTGACCTCTTTGAAGTCCTCCATCTTGAGTTTGGATCTGAAAGCAGGATTTTAGTTCAAGACATTTAGCATGCTGCAAATGAACACTTTCAGCTGTAAAGCAGCTCTAAAATGACAAAAGCATCATTCAGCTAAAGTCAGTTCAGCTTTGATTCAATTCAGTTCAAAAAGACTATCACTGTTGCAGAGTTCACCAATTATGACACAAATTCTAGGCACAAGCTCTAAGGGCAGTCTCTGCAGAAGACAGGCACTGGATCATTATCCAAAAACCAAATTATACTAGGAGTCTGTCTTACTGGCTGATATGAATGGCGGTCCCATGTCGCTGTAGAGCGTCTGTTTCGCTCGCTCGCTCCTCACACAGCAGAGCTGTCTGCGGCAGGGCTGTATTGCTTTCTCAGCTGTCCTAAGTATCAATAAACATTCAACTGCGGTAAACAAAGGCAGGGTGTTCATAATTGATTAAACTAACCATAAATATCGAACAACTTGTGCCACATTCTTGGCTTTGATTTTGTATTATTTAAAGTCTTATATGACTTGTACTGGGTTGTTTTAGGCTGAAGCAGCATGTATGCGCTGACATCGTCCTGGTCAGCCCAAGTCGGGTTGCAATCGCTGCTTAGTTGTGTGCGCGAGGACTCTGCGGCTGTTGTCCTGTTCTCTGTGTACGCTCGCCTCTGAGGTTTCTTGCCGGCTGCTCACAGACCTATCTCTGTGGCGAGCTCTGACGTGCCTAGGCCTGCTCGCTGAAATTGAGAACAGAAAACACTAATTGACAAATGCCTAACAATAGAGGGATGAAATTATGACGCCTCCAGAGACCTCTCCTCAAATTTTACAAAAACAAACAAAAGTA
The DNA here is from genome assembly GCA_018155175.1 of Sinocyclocheilus anophthalmus. Classification (NCBI taxonomy): domain Eukaryota; kingdom Metazoa; phylum Chordata; class Actinopteri; order Cypriniformes; family Cyprinidae; genus Sinocyclocheilus; species Sinocyclocheilus anophthalmus. Next base: position 425,740 of record JADLZN010009686.1, on the reverse strand, counting down.
TTTTTTTTGGGCACCCTCCCATTTTTTTATTTACATTATTTTTTTAAAGGCTCAAGTCCTTTACATTCAACAAAACATACTATATTAGAGAACGTACAAAACCAATTGGGGAATAATGCAAATTAACATAAATAAGAATTTAAAATAAAATGGTATTTAGATAAAAAAAACATGAACTCGAAATAAAGTATTAACATAAAATTTATTTTAAAAACATTGTTCTGTACATGCGGGATGAATTTCTAAAGGATTGCTAACAGTAAATAAAATTCAAACAAATATTTTAACAGAAAGGCTAGTTTAAACATTTACAAGGGATCACGCATTGTCACTTGCCGGAACCATCATTATCTTATGCCCTGTGAAAAAATAGTTTTGAAGACGCCGGGGCTTTAATTACTAGGCTGGTCTGTAATTTAGTATACCCAAACTAAAACTTGAGAGCGCTGCCTTCGTCAAAATTAATCTATGGCATGGTACCATACACCAGTTTATTTTTGGCACATCACTATCATGTAGGACTGCATTCAGCAGCAATTGGTAAAATGGGTTCCATTGCTGTTTTCAGTATTTCAGCAGTATTTATCTTGTCTTAAACTGGTCAGCTTTTTGAAAACCAGACGAAAAGATTAATGACCCACAAGTTGTCCTAACAGTCTTATTTTCATGGCATTTGAAGCTGTTTGAGAAGAGTCATGACCTAGGAATGTCCATCTGTTAATTCGTTTGAAAATTTGAGCAAAGTGGCTTCATAAATTGAGCTGTGTGGAGAACGTGAGTGGCAGGGTGGAGGGAAACACTACACGTCGTATACGTCACAGGATGTGGGAGAGTGGGTATAGCTGGGCTGTACTGCCATTTTTAACATAAGTTGGCCTAAATAACAGCGCATAATTATAAGTTTTCAGGTGAATAGAAACTATGCTGTAACAATCGGGGCTAGATAGGCTTGTGCTGCAGGACTATATTTTACTATTTATTTTTTATACGAGCTATTAATCTATTATACCATATACTGTATATAAATAAAAAAGCCTACATCTTAAGACAAAAGTAAATGATTTGAGTATTAATGAGTATTTTTTTCTAAAAGTGGTGCAAAATTTGACGATAATCTACTGCAGCAGTTTGTTAGATAAGAATTCCCCAGCACTCGTCTCTCCATCAAAACTGTTCCAGCAGAACGTAGCGCCGCCATTGGCCTTCATTTTCTATCTCAGTCTAGAGAGAGATGTTGATGGAAATTGCCCAATGAGTCGAGGCGACTAGTGGCCGATACCTCGCTGGCGCCATCATGGTATATAGCCACTGGCTGCCAAGATGGTACCAGCATCCAATGTGTGTCCTGCTTTTCTTCAACGACCAAGGATAAATTGGACTGACTCTCATGCTTGTGTCTTCAGACATCAACGCCCGGTGGCCCCGAAAATTACTTGCCCGGCAAACACCGCAAGGGGAATTATCACTGCACTGGCATGCTCTCTTCTCTCAGACCATTCTCCATATCTCGCGGAGATCTGTTAGCCGTTTCGAAGTATCCTCAAGGTAATCGAGGCGAAAGGGTTATGGCCTAAATTCCATAAGCAGACCTTGTGTGGTTCCAACCAGATTAGATTTGCATAATTCTCACAATGGCAGCTTCGTATTTGGCTACTCTTCTAAGCCTGGGTTTCGATCGTATTTGCCTGTTTGTATGGGGCATGAATTGCAACCAAAGCTGTGAGAGGATTGTGTTGGCTGGATCTGAACTCCATGCTAGGGCCATTGGCAAACGGAAGATCTGCAGAATGTGGAGTGGAAAGGCTGTGTAACAGTTAATCATCGGCTTGATTTAGTAGGCCTACCCGTTCATGCATGCTGATTTTTTTATAACCCGTGTAATTACAGAGCTTGGCTAACCTTCACAAACCATATGCAGAAAAGTGACCTGACTAAGTAAAACTTGAGCCGTAAAGAATAATAGTTGCTTATGAGGAAAACAAAAGCTTTAAGAGCGTATATTGTAAACTTTAGATCTACGAATCAGGTTAAAGAACTAAGGTTTTTGTGTGTGGTCATATGAAGGCCTTGCTCGGTTTAAACACGGTTTTAGTTTTTTCTGCCTCTATGTGTTACTCCTGTGGTTAGTTCAGCATGTTTGGCTAGAGAAACTCAATGCAGCAACAAAACTTTGTCATTCCCTCAGCAAGAAGCCTTTTGCATTCTCTCACAAACTATTGTGTTCTCACAAGAAACTTTGCATTTGCTACTCGCGAAAAACATTGCGATCGTGCTTCTAACAACTATTGGCATTTCGCACAAAATTTTGCGCTCGCTGCACAAAACTATTGCATTTTCGCCTGAGATGTTTATTGCATTTACTCACAAACCATTTTCTTTTTTCGCAAAACTAATTGCGTTCCCCAGAGAAACTTTGCATGCGTTCTCTCGCAAAACAATTGCATTTGCTCACAAAAGCACTACATTTTGTGAATTGTATTATTTTTCCTTACACCACATATTATTTCCATATGAAGTTTATCGGGAGAATGCAATGCTTTGCGTTGAAATATAACAAAATATAATGTTTTTTTTCTATTACCATGTCCCCTTAGGAGCTCTGTAGTACAGAGAGGAGAAGTGGGCAAAACAACGTACCTTGGCAAAGTTAATGGTGCGCTGTGATTGTTGTGTGCCCATACGAGCAGAGCCAGCAGCCTTGCCCTTAGTGTGAGCCAAGTTACCTGCACAAAGAGAGAGGTCAGGGGAAATATCTGCTCTCAATGCGATAACCACACACATTAGAAATCTGTTGTTGATACTTCATTAGATTTGATCACATGTCCTTCAAAGATAATCTACCATTTATTGCAAGGTTAACCATCTCAAGGGCACTGAGATGTATGGTCTTTAGAGGTCAGTGCTGACGGATAAATAATCTTCACAATGGTCAAGTAGCTAACAAAAGCCTAACAAATGAAGCCTAGGTTTGAAATCCCAGCAGACTTCCTGGAAACAATCCCCAGTGAATTTTACTGGACGTAATCGGCTGTGTCAGTCAGACGACATCCATTCATCACATCAGATCACATGGGAGAGAGCACATTTTCTTTTCTAGAGAGAGTGCTACACACATTCGCTCTGACTAATAGATCAACATCCCTGCTTAACGTTTCAGACAGGATGGTGTTTGCACTGTCATTTGCATTCTGTGACATTGTGGTGTGGCCTATAATGCAGTGTAATCTAATAGAATGCGACTATACCGATCATTTGGCTGCTCATGCAATGTATGCTTAGTCAGACAACAGTAATATTGCTTTCTCTAGTGGGTCATGTAGAGGAGCACCAGTTAGAAGAATATTTTGGTTTAATAACAACTTAAGATCTATAAATGCCATCTGTGTCATACTGTTAGCAACCCTCGTCACTTGTCCCTTAGTCTAAAGGATAAATGTGTGCGCTCGTAATTATAGTCTATGGCGCATGTTGACTAGAGGGTTTAAAAGCGTACAATTTGTATTTTTTGTTAAAGCACTAATATAAATTTGTTTATACTAAAAAGTGTTCTTTGAGCTGCAACGTGTCATTTTAAGTGGGACTACTTTTCTATTTGGATGAAATTTAGATAATGTGGCATTTGCTCCATTTAAACAGTTCTTGATAGTTTATTGGAAATCGTGTGCTTTCCATCTTTTACTTTAAAACAGACCGATTCACGGCACAGCGTGAGTTTGCAAACGTCATTGCAGTGTAAACTGACGGACATACAATAAAACACCTGAAACAGAAAACTAATAACTACAGTAACATTCCCTCCGCACTTCGGAAACTGTGGGTTTCCACACAGACACCTGCACACATCTCCCATATGAGAAGAGTTTCTTTAACTGGGGAAGGGCGTGAAATACATAATACATGGTTGCTAAGGGGTGTTGTGCAGTGATACACATAACTGTTGAGTGAAGCAGTCATAGCCTGCTTTATTGTGAATAAAATACAGCTGTTGACCAATCAGAATCAAGGACTAGAACTAACCGTTTTATTAATTATTATATTATATTATATTGCTACTTTTAAGAAGTAAGTTTGACACATTAGTCAACAGCAATATATTTCTATCATAATTTGAATGATCAATAAGTAACTTCAATTTTAAGCAAACTTTGTTATTTTTGAGGTTTGTTATAAAGACATTTGAGTTTAAGTTTGTATTTGATGATAACTTTTATTAAATGACATGTATATATACAGACACAAAAGTTTATTTTCAATATTGTAGATTTATTTTTTCCAATAAATATCGACAGATGTATCGCCTATCCTAATCTAGGGGTCCCAATGAAAAGTACTACTGCAGGACTCTGCTGTCCACAACTAAAGTCGTGGAAACTGGTGGATCTACTCAAAGCAACAAAATGTTCTTCAAAATGTTTTTTTTTTTTTGGCAGCACAATGGCAAAAATGTGTAATTGATTGAGGTAATTACACAGTGATTGGGTTGACCGACACATTGTTAGAGGTCACTGTTTAGAAAATCTGTCTCATACAGAGAGGGCTAATGAGAGACAGACCTAAAGCTTTATAAGTGCATGTCTGGATGAATGTGTGTAGATTTGTGGGTTCCTCAGCAATACAAATGGACAGAAACTGAAGCATCTAAATGGTAGATAAACCAAAGGCATTAAATATTTGTACAGAGTAAAAAGTTAAAGCAAACCTGTTTTAGTGAGCGGGTGAGTAACCAGTTTACGGATCAGTTCATTCTCTGAAGACCTCAGCAGAAGAACAATGTCAGCGGGCAGAGCATCTCTGTTCTTAGCCAGAAAACCACTGGCATTGTAGATCACCTAACCACAAGAGAAACAAGATGTATTTGCATCTAATAGACTATTATTCTGATGAACCTGGCTTAAAGGGTTAGTTCAACCAAAAATAAAAATTCTGTCATCATTCACTCACCCTCACATACAAAAGAATGGATATTATAAGAAATGATTTTTTTTCTTCTATACAATGGACAAAAAAACTAACATTGTTTTAAATATTACATTTTTGAGAAGAACGAAGAAAGTAAGTCATACAGTAAACATCCATAGAACCTTTCCATTGCACAAAAAAGTTCTTTATAGTGGAAAAAGGTTCTTCAGATGTTTAAAAGGTTTTTTCAGCACTTTATACAAATTATTTCTTTAGACAGTTCAATAGAATGTTCTTTGGGGAACCCAAAATGGTTCTTTAATGGCGTTGCTGTGAAAACTCTGTTTGGATCATTTATGTGTGTGAATGATGTCAGAATTTTCCTTTTTTGTGTAAACAATCTCTTTCATTCTCTTTCATATCTTTGTTTCTGTAGTATGTTTGAAAAAGATGCATAAATAAATATTGATAAAATATTTCTACCTTGCCTGCGTAGTGATGGATTCCAAAGCCCAGATCAACCCTCTTTGGTCTCCAGAAGTTTTTGGATTTTAAGTTGACCTCAAATTTCTCTGAATGAACAAAAGACGACTGCTTGTTAATTACAATGAATTCATTCGCATACCTGTCCATTCACAAGTTCATTAATTTAATAATTTACTTAGTTTGTACATTTAACCATTCATCATCTGTGTCAGTTCATTCATTCATTTGCTCATTTGTACATACATTTGTTCGTTCACTGACCCAACCCTCATTAATTCATTCATCCATTCGTGATAACATGAGATACACATTAATTAATCCATCTATCCGTTTCATTCAGTATAAAGCAATAAAGCTAAGTCATGGAAAAACAGCTAGGCGTCTAGTCTTGGCATGTTGAATTATTCAGCTGTCAGTCAAAGACTTCATTGACAGCGTCCTCTAGAGAAAGCAGATGAAAACTTAGCATGCCAGTATATGTTTGATGACAGCCTCCCCCTTTTTCTTGTGGGTCTGAATGTATGTCTGTGTGCATGTGTGTGTGTGTGTGTGTGTGTGTGTGTGTGAGAGAGAGAGACAGTGTAAGTATCCCTGGTCATAAGACACCAGGTGAACAATACTAAAGCTAAAAGCTCTATGATGTTTCAGGGAGAAGGTCAGCTGTTGAGAGGAACTTGCCGACGAGGGTCTGGTCAGTAGCCTGAGGAAAGCGACTCTCCTCGTCCAGTAGTGCTAACATGCCCATGGGCTTCTGAAGGAACAGGTCCAGCAGCGGCCGGTTGTCTTCATATTCAATCACTCGAGCGTCTACGTCTTCGTTCAGATACTCATCCTGCAGAGAAACCAAATTAATCACATTCAACTTCCATGAGGTTTTTGGAATCAAATCTCTGAACTATTTATACAATTACCATTCAAAAGTTTGAGTTTTTTTTTTTTTAAGAATTAATGCTTTTTATTCAGCAAGGATGCAAATAAAGTCACCAAAAGTGTCAGTAAAGACTTTTATAACATTGCAAATGATTTATATTAAAAAAAAAATAATAATACAAATGTTTCTTTGAACTTTCTCTTCATCAAAGATACCTTTACAAAGATAAAATAAGAAGAAATGTTTCTTGAGCAGAAAATCAGCACATTAAAATGATTTCCGAAAGATCACATTACACTGAAGACTGGAGTAATGATGCTGAAACCGATGTAGCGTATGGACCAACCAGACACACCGTTTTACATTAGATTTAAAAAATAAATTATTCATTAGATTAACAAATAGTCACAGACCCCTCACCCAATAAACATACTGGGTGCCAGGATGTCTGTGAACGATACCAGACCCCTGGTCACCATGGCATCCATGACACCTTTGCTAGACCAGATACACTTTACGACCTAATGGCATGTTGAGAATTACCCCCTCACTACAATTTCCATAGGAAAGACACAGTGCACAGTAAAAATTGACTCTTCTCTAATTAATTCATAGGAAAGCCTTTCTTTGATTGAATACCCATATCTTTTGGTCATTGTGTATACCATTACTGTCGTGTATATTGTCTTTTGAATTGTATACTGTTTTTTATGCATGTTATGATAGACTACTGGTTAATATAACCTCACCTATATCATGTTTTGTCTCTTGAATTTCATCTTCGGATGATCTACGGGGGGGGGGGGGGGGGTTGAGAGTGCATTTACATGCTGATCCTATACAACATATTTTCTGTTCTAAGAATCTTTACTAATTTGTGCATCAGCACCCAAGCGAATTACATATGCAAAATAGCATGCTTAGAGACAAAGAGTCATAAACTCCCCAGTATTTCCAACCCTTCCGCTTGGAATTTCAGCCTTTCTCATTGGACAAGCCCATCCTGAGAAGCGTGAATCTTCTCAGACCTTAAAGGCCTCACATCAGTGACCCGCCTTCAGTCTGCGGTTCTGTTAGATTCTGAGAAGATGAGGATGTGAGCTAGAACGCTCCTAAGGAAACCCTAAGTTCGCGCCAGGCCTCGGGCCTTGACTGTCCATTCACCAAGATCCTCTGCCTCAAACTGGTTCTTTCTCATCAACCAAATTCAGCAAGATCTTGAGCCTTAAGATTGCATCAGGAATCTCTTTCAGACAGACAAGACGTGCAAGTATCAAACTTAGTCTTGTTAATTGATACATTAAGTATCAGTTGCATCTTTTTTACAAAGGTGTGTTTGAACTGAGAAACTGATGTTTCCTTCAGGCTGTAGATCTGCTGAATATCAAATGGTACCATAGCTTCATGTTTTTATTTATCTTCTTTTTACTGCCTAAACTTTAACCCTTTTCCTATACCAACTGTATGCGCTCGCGTGTGTGTGTGTGATGTTAGACTAGTTAAGTGTTTATGTAGTTAATAAAACATTACTTGTATCACACTTGACGTTGTTCATTGTTTGCTCATAACTGAAGTCCCTAATCATGCAGATTTTTGCTACATTCTCTGAGTAGTTTTGTACAGTAAGAAAGTTATTTTCCTTAAACAGGAAATTAACGTTCTTAGATTTGACAGACAGTTGACCCTGAGAGGTTAAGTAAATACTTACAGCGGATCTAAAATTTATAATTAATTATAACTAGTTATGATTATTTATTCATATTTCCCATGAGCTGATTAGCTACACCGACACTGCTTTTCTTAATTTCTTGCTCCCAAACGAATGACAAAAACAATAAAAATAAACTGCAACTGGTCACTATCCCCATGAATCAGTTTTGCTATCACAGGAATAAATTACATCTTAAAATATATTCAAATAGAAAACATTTTTTGAAATATGTTAAAATAAAATAGTTATTACTGTTTTTACTGTATTTTATATAAACTAAATGCAGCCTGGGTGAGTGAAAGGGACTTCTTTTAAAAACCTGGAAAAAAATCATACTGGCCCCAAACTTTTGAACATTAGTGTAGATGTAAAACTATCAGTATTTAGTTAGTAAAAACGACAATTTGCGAACCTTCTTTGGTCGAGACCGACACTGCTGTTTCTTTAGTTTCTTGCTCCCAAAACAGAATGAAAAAAAAATTATAAATTAAACTGCAATTGGTCAGTATCCACGTCAATTAGTTAGTCTCTTTCTGTCTAACTGGGCAGTTTTTGGCCAGAATAAGCTCCAATGGACAATATTTCATGCTGATAGTCAAAATTCTGGTCATGCGAGACTAATTCTACATGAAATGTCAAAAGAAAACTCCTTATTATCAGGACAATGCATTCATATTTTGAAATGTCTAGTTTGATTACACTATGTCTCTGAATGTGATGTTTTCTGTGACCTTTACGCTCGATGCTGCTATTGTTTTGCATCTGAATTTCTCCTTGGGGAAAGTAATTCTGTTCATCTATCCACACATATTTGTAAGCTCCCAACAACACTGCTGACTTCTGCTAGCTGATGCCTGGAGCTCCGTAACCTCCTAAATCTGAGCACAGTGTGTCAGACAATTCCTGCTGCTACACAATGACTTCATGTGAGCAGAGCACTCAACCCAAAGCACAAATGTCATGTCTGTCTTGTCTCTAGACTGCCATGTTGATAAATTTCAATACACACATGGACCTAAATTATTCACTGGTGAAATGCATCAACACACATACAGAAGCTTGTCCGAGAAATCCAATCTCTGGTGTAGATTTGAGCTTTTAGCTGCGGGTAAAGTCATCCTGCGAACAGGGAACAACCTCATTTTTAGGAACAGTAAGAATGCTGTTGACATACAAGCCTCAGGGATGCAAAAACTACAGATTTGAAGTAACACAGGCACAAAAAAACAAAACAGAAAACACACTCTTCATTGTTTACTTCAGGTTCCATACTCCTGAGTGCTTCGAGTAGTAATAATACTATGGAGAACACAAATCAACAAATAGGTTATGAATAAATTTTACAGGTAAAGCTCAATGTCTGAGTCAAATTCCACTCCAAAATTAAGTATATTATATATAAGTACTAATCTATAAAGAAAGAAGAAGAAGCTGTACTCTCATTTGTGTAATAAAAATCTAAATCACATTACTATGTATATTATTTAAACAATGTTAAATAATAATATTACAAAGTTTTTACTGTATACAGTAAAGATTATAAAAAAAAAATTAAGCACATTTTCTCCCAAAATCTCATTAGTACAAAGTAAATAAACAAATAAATAATCTTTATCATTTCTGAATGTATTTATTTATTTGATTGTTTGTTTATACTTACATTTAGATAAAGTGTTTATATTTTATAGTGGTATGTTTTACTGCCTTTTAATTTATTCTGATTTAAAAAACAAAAAAACAAACTAATAATTGTATTTGTCACAGCTATGCTGTATTAAATGCACAAAGATGAAGAAGAAGGTTTCCAACAGTCTTTTATCCAACACATAGGCAATCCAACAAACAGGTATTCCATCACACAGGCAGCAGACGAGACCGGACAAACTAAAACGGAAAACACAGGATCTTGAATTCAAAGACCAAACAAGGATAATTAAAGGTGGGGTATGTATTTTTTCAAAAACGCTTTAGAAAAATTAGTCGGGCCAAGTACCAAAACAAACTTGTAGCCAATCAGCTGTAAGGGGCGTGTCTACTCATGATGGGGATGAGAGAGCGCTCAGGACGGACATTGGGTGGGGGGAGTGAATGACCAGTGCTCTCTTATACCCTCAATACCACGACTGAGGTGAGACCCTTGAGCAAGGCACCAGACCCCCAACTGCTCTCGGGGCGCAATATGGCCCACTGCTCCGGGTGTGTGTTCACGGTGTGTGTGTGGGGTGGTGGCACTTGGATGGGTCAATCAGACCAACTTCTAGTATGGTCTCATACTTGGCCCATTCACTTCACATTCCACATTCATAATCCAAGATCATGCCAAATCTTCACCATCAAATCCAGCTAACTGAGTTAGCGACGTACGAAGAACGGGCACCCGAGCAAATGACACAGTTAACACATGCAGGGAATGTGGCAGAAGACAACAAAGTCCACGGCATGCTGTGACATATTAATAGTTAGTGTAATACTGTATTAAACTAATAGGAAACTTTGGGAATTTATGAGATCCTCACTTAGAAAAAAATAATTAATTAATTAATACAAATTACCAATAGTGTGAGTGGTGCGTGCCATGCCAAGCACTATACTTTTATTATTATTATGATTATTTTATTATTATTATTTATATAACGCCTATCTGCCAGATAGCAACGCCCTAGCACACCCTAGCAACTGCCTAGCAAACTGACGTAACCCTTGTTTCAGATGATTTATGAAGGCACTAATGTGGGTTAGTCGCAAACGTTTAGAGGCACTAAATCACTTTCCCCCTCAAGGCTACAGTTAGCCCCGTCAGTCTGGGGAATTGCCATGCTTGTCTGCGTAAAACGAAAACTGAATCTTCGAATCCCCTTCCCTCCATTTCTCACTGTAATACAATAAATAATGAAGTGTTACCACCATTTAGATGGAAATAAGATTGTGCTGAGGAAGAAAAATAAAAATGCTCCCAAAAGGCATAGAACAGCTCCCAAACTATTTAAGACTGGATAAAATGACTTTATCAGAGGCCGGATGTACCTGTTCCCAGGCGAAGACGTGCTGGTTGAAGTAGAACTGGATCTGCTCATTGGCGATGTTGATGCAGAGCTGCTCAAAAGAGTTCCTCTTAAAGTTTTCAAAGCCAAAGATGTCCAGAATACCAATGTTCAGACCTTTGTCTTCCTCCCTGGAGAGAAATTCAAGGATAGAATTAAGAACAATGTTATACGGGATTTAAAAAAAAATCTTAAAAATAAAGGTGCTTCAAAAGGTTCTTCAAGCGATGCCATAGAAGAACCATTTTTGGTTCCACAACAAACCATTCTGTCAATGGTTCTTTAAAGAACCATCTCTTTTATAACTTTTTGTAATTTGAAGAACCTTCTTTCACCACAAAGAACCTTTTGTGAAACAGAAAGGTTCTTCAGATGTTATAAGTTCTTTATGGAACCATTTAGACAAAAAGGTTCTTCTATGGCATCGTGAAGCACCTTTATTTTTAAGAGTGTTGGATGGAACTATTTCTTTCTAGTTTCTGGTCAATTAGGATATGTTCTAAAGTTGCATCTCTCTTGGATGGTGGTCTTGAAAGAATTTGATGCATGATGTTCATATTGAGACTTTTGATTGCAACTGTTGAAATATTGACAAATCTGAGCACAGTTTGAGAAGACTCTCTTCTCTCTTACCCTGACAGGCTGTCTGGTTTCAGGAGAGAGTTGATGCGGTTGACAATCCAGCTGAACAGGCGTCCGTAGAGGGCTTTGCCCATGGCGTCCCGTACCTCAATGGCCTTCTCCACTGTGTTTGACCTGACGATGGTTTCGCCCCGTGTGACCACACAGTGAGAGGTCAGCGCTTCCTGGAGCTCATCCGCACGGATACACAGCAGCGATGCAGCTGAACATACAAACACATAGAAACATAACAATGTGCTTATTTAGATATATAGGAACTGCATGCCACTTCTACTGAATACATTTTAAAATACGCTTTTAGTACAAGTAACAAGTCAGAACACCAGTTTTGCTACCATCTCAGGAAACTGCAGCAAAATTGTATACAACAAACAAAAAACGAATTAAAAAATATAAATAAAACATATAATAGTATCTCAATAATACAAAAAAACACAACAACAAACTCATTTCTTAAGTACTGTTAGCTTTAGTATCTAGCCAAATTCGTTACCTCAATTAATTTGAAAACCCATTCGCTACTATAGGAAATAAATGTACTGAGATTTGACTTTATTTGTATACTATTATCGTTTTGCTAACACTTTACAATAAGGTTCCATTTGTTAAACATTAGTTAACTTCATTAGTTAACTTATAAATAAACTATGGTCCCACTTTATATTAAGTGGCCTAACTACTATGTACTTACATTTAAATGAATCATTTGGTACAATGCACTTATTGTGTTATTGAGTTTTGATGTAAGTACATAGTAGTTAAGGCCACTTAATATAAAGTGGGACCGACACTATTAATCTTAGTTAATGTAATTACAACATTTACTAAAACATTATTAAAATCAAACGTTGCATCTGTTAATATTATTTAACGGACCTGAGTTAATATGAACTAAAACGCACAGTTGTTCATTGCTATAAAGATTAATAAATACTGTAACAAATGCATTGCTTATTGCTAATTAATGCATTAAGTAATGGGGCCTTATTATGTTACCATAATATTTATTAACATGAATTAACTTTTATTTTTATTTTTCCAGTTTTAATTTTAGTAAATTTTTTATTACAGTTTTGATTTTAGTAATTTTAATTCTTCAGCTTCAACTTACTGTATTTACTTCAGTTAGCTGCCCACTGCCCACCACAAAGTTTAGGTTTTGGTTTTTCCTCTAATATTTATATTTTATTTTATTTCAATACAAAACAATTTTTTAATACTTAAGTTTACAGTACAACATTACCTTTGGGAACTAAAGAAAAGAAACAAAAATCTTACACCGGAATGCTATATAGTATGGTTATACATGACTGGTGCCACATCCCAATTTACATACATACACTAATCAGTAATTGTGCATGTCACTAGTTATGGTATACTTTTAGGTTCATACATTTAAAACTGCTGTCTCTTGCCTTACAATATATATATTTTTTCCTGCAACAGAAACGTTTTGTCAGACTTTTGGAAATGTTTTACCTCGCCGTAGTTCTTCCTGTGTTTCCTTTTATGGTATTTTTCCTGTTCTTGCTTAGTTTGATTACTTTATGATTCCATGCACCTGGTCCCCCTGATTCCCTGTTGGATTATTAAAGACTCTCGTTTTTGTGAAATCTCCACATCTCCTCGTTTCCTCGTGCCCGTGCTCCAGCGGATTGTGACAGAAGACCCGACCGAATACAGTTAACTCTGTGTGTCTACCCTCCGGTTTTGTTTCCGTTTTTTCTCTCAGTGTTTTTGTTTCCATTGTGTTTCCCCTTATGGATCCCTCCACCCGCCCAGAATTCCTCCTCCTCCTGCTGGAGGCTGCACCTCGTCGCTTCGTCCCACCAGCTCCATTGGGCTCCTTCCTCCCGCCAGCTCCACCTTGGTCCTCAGTCGCTCCGTCTCCGCTGCGGATCTCCGGATCTCCGCCTCGGTTGCCAGAGCCCTGGGCTCCACCCTGGCCCCCCGGATCCTCGGCATCCCCCTGGCTCGTTGGCTCTCTGTCTCTGCCTCGGGCTCCTACACCACCTGCTCCGGACCATTCCTCCTCCATGCAGCCATTCCTCCTCCATGGCTCTTCCCTCCGTCGGCTCCACCGTGGGCCATCATAATGGCTGTGGCCTGGGTCCAGCCTGGCTCTTCCTGCTCCAAGCCCCTCCTGTCTCCTCCCTGGCTCCTCTCTCCTTAGTAACCCCCATTGTCTCTGTCTGCCGGCCCCCTCCTGGGTGTCCGTCCTCCTCCTGAGCCTCCTCCCAAATTCACACACATCCTTCCCTCTGTTGTATCTACGGTGCGAGGACGCACCTTCCGGGAGGGGGCGAAAAATGTCAGACTTTTGATTACATGCACCTGTGTTCCCCTGATTGCCCTGTGTTTATAAGCCCCAGTCTGTTCAATTTGTTTTTTTGGGTCTACTTGTTGTGAACGTCATCCTTGTGCTCTGTGTCTCCCATTTGGATCATTAAAAGACTCTCGTTCTGTGAAATCTCCACATCTCCTCGTTTCCTCGTGCCCGTGCTCCAGCGGATTGTGACATGTCTATGGTGAAAGTATTGCAAACTCCCTTTCCCAAGGGATTGTGAGCAATTTTAGCCTAGACACTTTATGAAATCATCACAGTGTAATTTCAGATGCACTAAGACCTACAATGTCACACTATTTAATATCAAGTAGTACCATGCTAACTGTGTAAAAAATAGAAAAAGAAACTCAAATGTGGTTTGCTAGTTTAAGTTAGATACACTGGTCTAGATAAGATGGTGAAAAGTGCCCCTCTACATCTATTAAGTCAGCTAAGAGCAACAAGGCTTGTTTATGGAGATTTTATTTTCTAAAGAAATGCAAATAGGGATTTACACAGGGTTTCTTGTGGCTCTTCAGAATTACATAAACACACAATGCCCATAACTGATTATATAACTGTGCTCAGGCTCAGATCAAAACCTGGAACATATAACAATACTTACCACTCTCTAGTACTGCCATGTTGGAAATGTTGCTTTTGTCCGTCTGATGTTCCGAAGCCACTGATGTGAACTCAACATCACCTGCATTTAGGATCCCAGCTAAGGTACTGTAAACGCTCCCGAGCTCCTAATGAAATTATGACATAAAAATAATACCACGGTTGGTTATATCAACGGATAAATAAAATGCATTAAATTAAAAATCCTACAGAAGAGATGCCAGGCATAAATTAGATGATTTATTACATGACATCACATCTAATAGCATCTATGTTTAAGCATCCCATCCAAGAGGAATGAAACTGCTACATATTTCTGCAAATGTAGCATAGCAGTTAATATCTAGTGACACACTGCCAAACCTGTCTATTCGATTAGGTGGATTCCCTAAAGAGTACAGTGTTCCGTAATGTCAAAGTCATGTCACTCACAGGCCTGTGATTATTCCTGTCTCCCTTGAGAAATCGAAAACTAAACTGACATTACAGAGACAGAGTAAGTTCTCTAAGAAGATTTAGATGTTGGCCTGGGGGTAGTTCTGTGGTATAATTCACAACAGTGTTTCCAGAACTAAAGTTTCTCAGTACACCAATTTTTTTTAAAAGGAATATTTATTAGGAAAATAATATACTTCTAAATGTAATGTAATAGTGAAAAATAGTGATGAAAGTGTACTCACTTTAAGAACACTTAAGTGGCTTTTTATTTCATTAATATTATATTATCTGCAAGTACAGGCTATTTTTAATATTGGAAGTACACTACACATTCAAAAACAATTTAAGGAATCGTTTGAGGAATAGAGCTAAAAACTTGACTTCAGAGATGTAGATGAGTTGTATTTCTTCTATGGAAAAGTTTGGTAGAAAGTAGCCGCAATAACATCACTTGCTCGCCAATGGATCCTCTGGCGTTAATGGAATGCCATCAAAGGAGATCGCAAACAGCTGATAAACACACATAACCCACAATCTTCTTGCGTCCAAAATCAAGTCTCTGTACACCATATTTTGCTTTCTTCAGTGAAAAAGCTGTCTGTATCAGGAGAGAAATATGCACAGATGAAAGTGAAAACAGTCCAAAACCAAGTAGAAACAGATCTAAAAAAATATGTCGGCATATTTTGATGCGAGAGGACAACAGGGGATGGACTTTTTCCATTGGAGGAAGCGGTATTATGAAGTTTGGACTCTTGTTTTGCCTTAATGATGGATTAGTTTTGTACAAACACACAGCTTTTCACATCACAAGATGTTAATTGATGGACTGGAGTCGTGTGGATTTCTTGTGGATTATTGTGATGTTTTTATCAGCTGTTTGGACTCTCATTCTGACGGCACCCATTCACTGCAGAAGATCCATTGCTGAGCAAGTGATTTACCAAATCTGTTCCGATGAAGAAACAAATTCACCTGCATCTTGAGGTCTGAAAGTCTCGGCAAATTTTCGTGCTTTAAGCGCACTTCTTTTTTACAAGAATTGAGATTAATCTCAAAATTACACTTTGATTTCAAGCTAGTATGTATATGAAAAGCTAATGGCTTATATTCCCTAACAAAAAGCATTAATACAATATATTTTAGTTTTCTTATATACAGTGGGTACAGAAAGTATTCAGACCCCCTTAAATTTTAAATTTTTCACTCTTTGTTATATTGCAGTCATTTGTTAAAATCATTTAAGTTAATTTTTTTCTCCTCAATGTACACACAGCACCCCATATTTACAGAAAAACACCGAATTGTTGCATTTTGCAGATTTATTAAAAAGAAAAACTGAAATATCACATGGTCCTAATATCAGACCCTATTGCTTTGACACTTCATATATTTACTCAGGTGCTGTGCCATTTCTTCTGATATCCTTGAGATGGTTCTACACCTTCATTTTTAGTCCAGCTGTGTTTGATTATACGGATTGGACTTGATTAGGAAAGCCACACACCTGTTTATATAAGACCTTACAGCTCACAGTGCTTGTCAGAGCAAATGAGAATCATGTGGTCAAAGGAACTGCCTGAAGAGCTCGGAGACAGAATAGTGGCAAGGCACAGATCTGGCCAAGGTTACAAAAAAATTTCTGCTGCTTTTAAGGTTCCTAAGAGCACAGTGGCCTTCGTAATCTTTAAATGGAAGACGTTTGGGACAACCAGAATCCTTCCTAGAGCTGGTCGTCCGGCCAAAGTGAGCTATCGGGGAGAAGAGCCTTGGTGAGAGAGGTAAAGAAGAACCCATAGATCACTGTGGCTGAGCTCCAGAGAGGCAGTCAGGAGATGGGAGAAAGTTGTAGAAAGTCAACCATCACTGCAGCCTCCACCAGTCGGGGCTTTATGGCAGAGTGGGCCGACGGAAGCCACGAACAAAAAACACTCGCCTCTCCTCAGTGCAAGACGCATGAAAGCCCACATGGAGTTTGCTAAAAACACCTGAAGGACTCCAATATGGTGAGAAATAAGATTATCTGGTCTGATGAGAACAAGATAGAACTTTTTGGCCTTAATTCTAAGTGGTATGTGTGTAGAAAACCAGGCACTGCTCATCACCTTTCCAATACAGTCCCAACAGTGAACCATGGTGGTGGCAGCATCATGCTGTGGTGGTGTTTTTCAGCTGCAGGGACAGGACGAGTGGTTGCAATCGAGGGAACGATGAATGCGGCCCATAAACAAAAAAAGGCAGGGATATCCTGGACAGCAAACCCTTCTCGGCAGAGCTCAGGTACTCGCTTTATACTGGGGCGAAGGTTTACCTTCCACAATACAATTGACCTAAGCACTACACCGCTAAAATAACAAAGGAGTGGCTTCATAACAACTCTGTTACTGTTCTTGAATGGCCCAGCCAGAGACCTGACTTGCATCTCTGGAGAGACCTAAAAATGGATGTCCACCAACGTTTACCATCCAACTGACAGAACTGGAGAGGATCTGCAAAGAGGAATGGCAGAGGATCCCCAAATCCCGGTGTGAAAAACTTGTTGCATCTTGCCCAAAAAGACTCATGGCTGTATTAGATCAAAAGGTTGCTTCTACTAAATACTGAGCAAAGGGTCTGAATACTTAGGACCAGTTTTTTTTTTTCAGTTTTTCTTTTTTAATAAATTGGCAAAAATGTCAACAATTCTGTGTTTTTTCGTCAATATGGGGTGCTGTGTGTACATAAGGGAAAAAATAAAAATACTTAAAATGATTTTGTAGCACACATGGTTTCTGGCCTCATATAAACAAAGAGTGAGCAAATTGAGGGGGTCTGAATACTTCTCCGATAGCCCACTGTTATATATATTATATATATTATGTGTGTGTACAAATTCGAAGTTCTAAGGCGGCTTCCATCTCCGCATTCTTTTTTGTGTGGGGCCTGCGGGTGGGCGGACCACATATTCGTCGGTATAACCGACCGATTTGCCTCTCGGGGAGAGAGCAGACATAACGATCACGGTGTGTTCGGCTCGGGTGATACTGACTGTATTGCTCGTGGTACTATAACATCCTATATAAGACGATCATGCAGAAACAACCTCGTTATGTTCATTGATATACGAGACATAACCACGGCTCGTGGCCTGGTATGTGGGGTTCGTAAAAAAGAACAAAAGAGTGTGTAAAAAGGAGGAAATGTGTTGTGAAATGTCGAGATAACGAGAAAATGAAGTCGTTATAACGAGAAAACAACTCTCGTTATGTCGATATAACGAGAAAATAAGTCGTTATAACGAGAAAACAACTCTCGTTATGTTGATATAACGAGAAAATAAGCAAGCGGAATAAAATATAAATGCACCACAGGCTTTCTAGAACACTTCCGTATGGAACAACAACACATCAGCACAAATATTTTGTTATTCTTTGAAAATGTATGGTAGTGGACAATTACTGCTCAGCTTTTGCAGTGAATTCTGTTTCCATGCTAACATCAACTTCAGATTGGTTGATCTCTTGCCAAGATTATGGACTGTGTAGTTCTTCACAAAAATTTGGCTATTAAAATAATTTCTTATTTATAGCTTCTACAGAATCTATTTTTCACACAGGCCATCACCAGCGTTCAGAGCACTGGACCTGAATGGACAGGCATGCTATTCTCACGGTCACTGCACCACAGTGTTCTTCTTGTCTATTACACTTCATTATATAGAAATCAAAGGGCATTTAGCCCCTTTTCCAAAAGAAACAACGTTTGCATTTTAATATAATGACAGCCAGTGCTATCATCTCCAATTTAAGAATTCTAATTATGTAAAATTAAATTAACGCTCTAAATGACACTTATTAAAAATGTGATTCTACTGTACTTAGAAGAGTTCTTTGCAGCACAAAATGTCAATATGGTATTCTGGAACCGTTATTTAAAAACTGTAAGCACTTTATTGCGATAGGTTTGTGTACCTCTAGTGTGAAGCCAATGACTTTGAAGCACTGCTCCACTGTCTCAAACTGCTCCTTATAGAAGGCATTGCCCACAATGTCAGGCACTAATTTAACATTCTCATTGTGGAGATACCTGGAATTGAGAAAAACAAAGAGTACAAAACAGAAGTAAGCATGTCAGATGTGGATCCAGATAAAAACAGCAAGCTGTTATCAGGAGCTCAAGAACTTACTTTGGAGTTTTGCTGTCTGACAGCTTGTAGTGGCCGAGTTTCTTCCTCTCTGCCAGACCGGCATAGATATAATAGAAGATGTGGAAGTTACGTTCCCCTCTGAAAAAAGAAAGAATCTATTTTAGTATCCAAGCAGCTGAGAAAAAGTGCTGGTGGAAAATGATGGCAAGTAAACACAATGAAAAGAAAAGCATATTCTTAATTTTCTTATTTTAATTTAATTTAATAATTTAAATTAATTTAATGATTTAATATTTTGTGTTATTTTCCCATCTAAAATTATTACTTATAACTTGTAGGGCACTATAAAATTAAACTTATTATAAGAAATATTTTAACAAAAATTCATTAATTCTTAATGAATTCCTTACCATACATAGGTTTGAACAATTATACAACGAATCATTTGGCCACAAAATAGCGCTGTAAAAAAAAAAAAAATATATATCTCTATATATTTGTAACAGATATACATAAAACCGATTATGGAGTATGTTTACAAGCATATACTATTTCAGTCTTTCTACATCAAATTTTAATGTTTAATACAATGTGTAACCTGCCGATTCTTTGTACATAATTTCTAACAATTGTAACCATTTTTCTTTTCCATTGTGCTTAATTTATTGTTGCTCCAAATTGTCTTTTTTATTTTTCAACAAATGATTTGTACCTTCTGGGTTAAAAAAAAAAAAAAAGCGATAAACAGGAAAATTATTAAACATAAAAATGTGTTTGGTCATTTCAGTCAGTCCTTATCATTTGATATTTAATTCAGTATTCATGCTGAATTTAGCTGCAGCTTCATGGTTAATATGCAGTAAAAAAAAAAAAAAAAAAAACAAAAAAAAAAAAGAGGAATATGGTCTCTTACACGCTGGTTATGACCCGGATTTCTCAAGGGGAGTGAATCTGAATCTGAGCTCCCACCACTGTGCCTCCACTTGTGAAATTCATCTCCAGATACTTCCCAAAGCGACTGGAGTTATCATTGATCACAGTACAGGCATTTCCAAAGGCCTCCACCAGACTATTGACCAGCAAAATCTTCTCTTGGAGGGTCCGATTGTTTGCCTGAAGGAAAAAAAAAAAGAACTGGTCATGTAGCCATTACTGCAATCATCTGGTGTCTGGAGAGCATCTATCTCTGATCCAGAACACAACCAGACCCAGAGTCCAGCCCACCATCTCCCCGCTGTGCGGAGCTTAAGCCCAAGCCCACCGCGACTGACGAGCTATCGCCAGAGAGAGCGACAGTGCTGAGGATCGCGTGACGCGCCCGGAGCCGCAGAGTCTGTGACTCAGATCGCATGTCGAGGATGCAGGGCTACAGAGCTTTCCACGGGGGAGATCATATTAATGGATCTGGAATGTTGAAGCTGAAAGGCTCCTGTTCCTGAGTTTCGCCCGGAGGCTCACCAATACCTCGCCCTTCCACCACCTGCTCACTCTCCGCTGCCTGCCTCCACTCGCTACCCGCTGGATCCTCGCTCGGTCTGCCAATCCTCCATCTTCACGCGTGGCGGAGAGCCCCTGTCTCCGCCTCACAGCCTCTGAATCCCCGGACTCCGCCGCGCCCTCTTGACCCAGTCGTCTCCACCATGGCTCCTAGCTCTCCTCTCCTCTCTGCGTGGCCCTCAGTCCACTGTCTCACCTGGCTCCCTCTGGTCCCTTCTTGGGCTCCTGCCCTTGTTCTTTCCGTCGACGCATAATCGAGTTAACTGTCGCCTCTGGACTCCATCCTAACTCTCCTGTTGGCGCCTCGTCCCTCCGGGCTCTGTCAGGCTCGCTTCCTTCCCTTCTTCTCCTCCTCAGTCCTCTGTCGCGCGAGAGGGGATGCTCACACGGCCCTTCTGGTTCCCTCGCCATCTGCCTTCGACACTGGCACCATCTGCTCCGCCTTTGGGCCCTCTGGATTCCTCCCTCGGCCACTGCTCATGCAGCTGTCAGTCTACGCGCCTCGGCTCCTCCAGGTCGCACCTGCTCCCAATCCGCAGTTGGTTGGCCCCCTGGAGTCGTCAGCCCTTCTTCCTCCGTGGCTCCTCCCTCCGTCAGCGCCACCGTGGGTCGGTATCATGGATGTGGCCTGGGTCCCACCTGGCACCGCCTGCTCCAAGTCCCTTCTGTCTGGTCCTCCGCCTCTGGCGCTCCCTCCCTCGCTTCGTCCACCTACGCTGGACTCTGTCTGGCTGGCGCTCCTCCTGGCGGTGTCCGTCCTCCTCCTGAGCCTCCTTCCAAGTTCCCTCCCTCTGTTGTTTCTACGGCGCGAGGATGCGCCTTCCGTAAGGGGGGAGAAATGTCAGACCTGTGATCCCTGTGACCCAGTTTCTCCTTCACGTTGATTGTTCATTGATGGCAAGTGTGTCCTGTGTATTTAAGCCCCAGACTGTTCAGTCTGTGTTTGTCGGGTCTACTTGTTGGATTACGTGTGTTTACCCCGTTCCTGTTGTGTATTTACCCCTGTGATTCTCTAATTAAATACCGTTTATGTTATCCACTTCTCCATCGTTCCTTCCAGCAGCGAATCGTGACAATATGAGAGACATTTTATGAAAAAACATAACATAAGTCATAATATAAGATTGAGAACATAAAGCTGCCTCCGAACCTTTCCAAGAACAGTCAGCTGTTGGACTAATAGGTGGGCGCTTTCTGTTTTCCCAGCACCGCTCTCTCCGCTGATAACAATACACTGCACACAGAAACAAACACAGTTCAGAACATGACTGATATACTCAGAACATGACTAAAAAATTGTAACATCTAAATATTAAAATATTATTGAATATCACGGAATCAACCTAAATACATTACTTGATACTACCAAAACTACTTTATATGGGTTAAATCAGGAAGAAATATTTCTTTCAAGTAACAATTGCAGGTTACCACTTTTTNATGTGGACTTAATTTAAAAAGAAGAGAAGAGAAGAGAAGAGAGAAGAGAAGAGAGAAGAGAGAGAAGAGAGAGAAGAGAGAGAAGAGAAGAGAGAAGAGAAGAGAAGAGAAGAGAAAAGTTTGGAATGACATTAGGGTGAGTAAATGATGATGGCATTTTTTATTTACCCCCTTGAGGACAATTACTGGAATAGACTGCTGTCTCTTTAAAAAAAAAAAAAAAAGTGTAAACAACTGTTTTAAATGTATTTATCATTATAACAATTTTGCAGTGGAGTTGCATTTTTGTTTTTAAAAATGTATTTCATAAAAGTACTAAAAGAATTGTTAATGGAACCGATAAGTAAATGGACTCGTTAAAAGAAATGAGAATCAAAACCATAAAATTCCTTATTATTCCAATCCCTGCTTGTAACACCCTAGCAAAGACATGTGCATGTACAAAAAATCTGGTTAGTGTAATGGTTGTAGTTTAAGAGGGCTGAATGGAGGGGTGGGGTTTGGCTGAAAGCAGCTCTCAAGTCTACAGCAGCTCTGGAGCGATCAGACGGAAGTCTGAGTGTGAGCGACAGACGCCAACAGATCTGGGATTCCCCAGTATACTGATTCTCGACACGTTCCCTCTGCCCGACTCTCCTCCGCCTACTCTCTCCTTTCTTTCGCTCTCGTCCTTTGAAAAGATTAAGGTGAAAGTCATGATGCAGAGGGAGACCACCGTTGTTAGGTAACAGCCTGCGAGCTCCCTAAAGGTTTATGGCCATATCGCTCCACAGGTGCATCCATACTGCGTCAACAAGCTTAAGCGCACATTTACGTGCACACAGCACACACAAATAATCTTCACACTAACGCCGGCCTCCAGTGGGGCATCTGGACTCTAGTTGTCTGCAAGCACACAGTCACTGTTTACCCATAATGCATCAGTAAAGGTCAAATGCTATAAACTTCAGACTGCTATTCCTAGAACCCCACTATTTATGACCGTCTCCATCTACTATGTCTGCTCTGAGCCATTTCTAGAGGTCGACAAAAAATACTAACGCAGCCAATTTAACACTTCCTCATGCAGAAAGCTGCCAAGCAGAGCTGGAGTAAAAAAGAAGGCGTGAATGCTTGTGTGTTTGGTGGGAGGTCACTATGATGGGCTTCCGACAGTTTGTAACTGCAGCAAAAATGTAACTTCCCCTGTAAGTTTTTACTCATAAAAGATTAATCTTATCATGACCGACTCAGCCGGGCAGAGGCAATATGGCTTGAGGACGAGGCCTTTTAAACCTCCATCCCACTTAGACTGCCATAATGTAAAACTGGGTGTCCTGTGGGCTTGACCTCCTTTGAATAAATGTCCAGGTCCAGCCACTGGGGGGATCTAGCTGCAATATTTCTGCTAGCATTACTCAATCAGGACGAATTGCACCAACTCACTATCAGATGATTAAATACCCTAAAGAATCCTGCGATGCTGTAATAGATCAAATAAAACGCAATCAAGGAAGCCATCTGTCCACCACCTTTTTCTGTGTCCTGTATTGGGGTGTAGTATTATCGCTGTACTGTTCAAAAGCATCTGTCCTGAACGCTCCTGTTTCTGTAGTTTTAGCATTCTGTCACAGTTTACACAGCTAAATGAATGACTGCATCAGATCAGCTGATGGTTTTTGCCAATAAGGATCTAAATAAGCTGGAGAGTGATATAAGAGAATGGATGGATCAATCTTAAAGCGCACATTCAATTAAAGTAACTCACCAAAGTGTTACAGTGGGTCCAAGAACTGAGAGCTGTCAAAAAGGATAACTACTACTAAACGCTGTCTTAATATTAGAGACAGAACTAGTTTGTTTGGTGAGCATACACATGAGACATCTTTCCAAAACATAAAAAAAAAAATCTTACCGACCACAAATGTTGGAACGCTAGTGTATGTTTATATAAACATTTATGTTATTATATGTTATTATAAACATGTTTATATAAACATTTATGTTATTATATGTTATTATAAACATGTTTATATAAACATTTGTTTGAATACTAGTTACAACCGTTTGTTTTGTTCAGGTTTGCTTGTGGTTACCATGATCTTACAACTTTCCTCTACAGCTCTCCTGACAACGAATAAACACATCCACTATTCGCTATACACTGGGCCCTATAGATCAATCAGATGGCACTATTGTTTTTTTTATGGCCATCAGGGCAGAGGAGAACCAACAGGCAGCACAGGGAAAGAGAGAGGGGAAACCTGCATTTGATTTAATCTAAACCTCTGTAATTGAATTACTATTTTGACTATTTTATAATGTCATAAACAACTGACACATGGCATAATGTCATGTCAATTGTTTCTTCCACTGCGACAAATACACGTCCTTAAGAGACTCACTTAAATACAGCAAACTATTCCTGAGTTCCAATCACTCCATGAAAATGACAAATTAAGAATATTACTTGAAGGACCTACTTCCTCTTTAGTAGCATATCATATTTATAAATGCCACAAACTAAGAGGTAATGAGTGAACACATCTCTGCATAGTAGTACAGTAAGGTTATTTAAATTATATGTATATAAATATTATAGTGTGTGTGTGTGTGTGTGTGTGTGTGTGTATATATATATGTGTGTGTGTGTATGTATATATATATAGAGAGAGAGAGAGAGAGAGAGAGAGAGATGTATTTTAGATATATTTTTGTTTTGTTTGTTTTATTTCTTTATGTAAAAGTTTTGCCAATCTAGAACCAGTCCACTGAAGGGAGTTTAAAAGGAAAACAATGCAGTTATTCAAAATAACCCAAAACAGAATCCAAACACAGACTTGGACCGGAACAGACTACAACTCACCAACAGCAGGTTACAACATCAATACACGACAAAGAACAATGGGAACATGAGGGCTATTTGTATCGAACACTATGGGTCACATGACAAGAATCAACCAATGTGCGAACAGAACTGAGAGTCACATGACAGGCTACCTAAGTATGTCAAGCCAATAAAGCAATATGAATTTAATTGAAAGTTTGTTTTATCAATTATCTATTAAATTACTTGAAAAAAATCTAACTTTTTAATTAGTATTATTAATAGTTATAGTTACAAAAAATATTGCACCAATAGTATCGTTCCAACATTTGTTTCAAAGTGCTTTGCCTGCTCTCTCACAAAACAGCCACAAAAAGCACATAATGGTAGTTTGATTTTTTTTACCAGCTAGTGAAAGTGTACAATGTCCACAGACAAATTAGATTTAGCAGAAGAGAGCAGTTATTGATCCATTGGTCTGATGTAGTTTACACCAAATAGCTGATCAAAGGTCGTCTGCTCTAACATGTCCTTGCGAGAGGTTACACATCTACTTCACGTGAAATACATTGGTGCCCTGATAATAACACAATGACAACCCCAGTGTGTATCAGATTTTATGGGAGATAGCAATAATGAATATTAAATCAATTTTTATTTTTTTTATTTTTTTTTTTTTTTATATTGGTTTATCTATTTTATCTTGTTTTTATTGCCCTAATAAAAGAGCTCATGCAAGATCAAGATCCTTTCTCCTAATAACTGAAGAGACGGGCTTGCAGTGATGTAAAGGGAGGCGACTGCTCTTTGACATCGACACTGTAAGTAAATCCTATGACACAAATTACAAAGACATAATGAGAGCTATCACTAGCTTCATTTGCATTTTTGTGATATGCACTAGACCTCTGAGTTACTCATTTGTCACTTTGGATAAAAGGCTCAGATAAATGTATTAATGTAAATGTACTCAAGCCACCAATTACAGGCAATCTATTTTATCCTATAGAAACAGGAACTGATCCAGTGTGGTCTCAGTGTGTTTAGGGCCTGTAAATGATGGATGAGGTTTAAATACAGCAAAATTATCACGGGGCCCGATTACACAAAGTCCCTGGAGAAAAGTGATGTTGAAAAATGGCACAGTTGAGCTTTGATGATAATTAAATTCCAAAGACTACAAAAGGCTTTACTTTTGTGGTAAACACATAAATCTACAATTAAGATAAATAAAGGGAAAAGCAACAATTATAAGAAAAAAAGTCACAATTTGAGATAATAAAATCCTAATGCTATGAAAAAAAAATTACGTTTGTAAGCTAAAGTTGCGATTATGAGGAATAAAGTCACAAACATGAGATATAAAGTGCCATTTGTGAGATATGGTTAACATTTCTAAAAATAAAGATTTATTTTATTTTTAAAATTTAGAATATTTTAAAAAAAAAATTAATGTACTTGTATTTTGTTAAGGTGCTTATATAACTTCTGAGGCAAGACACTCTTTAATCACCATCAGCACTTGACTGCATTAAATGCTCTGTATTACACCAATTAATTAGTAGCCCAGTCTAGCCATATGACTTCTCTAATGACCTACACAGAATTTTCTCCTTGCTTCAGGGAATTTTTTTTTTTTTCACCGTCCTCCTAAAACAAATAGCATAACTTAATTTACAGGTACACCACCTCTTCATGCCGCCCTCATGAGCAATTCAACTTTCTTTTTACCATGGCTCCATAAAACCTGGCACCATTTACCCTTATTTGGAAGGACTTTTCATGTGTGTTCAGTGGATGTCTAGCCCTGTATGGGGACTGAGTCAGGATCTGATTTGCCCACCATAATGAGCTCAACATTTTTCAAACCTTACTCACCACCTCCTCTCAAACCAAAGGCCCTGCCAACGTTACAGCCTAATGAGGCAGCGCCCCGCCTTCACTAGCTTTTCGGTCAGTGGCCATGCCTGCTATCCCATTCTCACGACCTACTTGAACTTGTCTTCCGTTTATTACCATCACAGTACAGTCCAGTCACGTCCCCTTTAATCGGGTCCCAACTCTCTGTTCTTGTCGATTAACGAGACCTCAGGCTGTTTCTACCGCGGGCACAACAACTCGTTATGTTGATCATAACTGAGGGGGCAAATAAGAAGGGAAACCACTTCATCATGCATGGCCGCTTAGAATTCCGTATGTACACACACACACACAACAAATATTTGGTTACTTTGAAATGTATGGTAGTGGACAATACTGCTCAGTTTGCAGTGAGTGAATTTGTTTCCATGCTAACATTCAACTTCAGATTGGTGATCTCTTGCAACGATTATGGATGTGTAGTTATTCAACAAATTGGCCTATAACATAATTTCTTCTTTATAGCTTCACAGAATCTATTTTTCCCCCGGCCATCACCAGCGGTCAGAGCACTGGACCTGAATGGGACAGCATGCTATTCTCACGGCACGCACCACCCGTGTGCTTTTGTCTATTACCCATTCTTATTAGAAACACAGGCGCCTTTAGCCCTTTCCAACAGCACAACGTTTGCATTTAATCTCCTGCCCGCAGTGACTACCTCATCTCCAATTACGGCATTCTCCTTATGTAACCCCGTAACTTACACGTCGACATGCACTTTCTTCACATGTGATTCCTGT
Organism: Sinocyclocheilus anophthalmus; assembly: GCA_018155175.1. Classification (NCBI taxonomy): domain Eukaryota; kingdom Metazoa; phylum Chordata; class Actinopteri; order Cypriniformes; family Cyprinidae; genus Sinocyclocheilus; species Sinocyclocheilus anophthalmus. The sequence goes on along the minus strand of JADLZN010009686.1, from coordinate 398,170 downwards.
CCTTCAGACGCGTTCTTGGCCGCCCCCCACTGTCCCTCGGCTTTGGCCGTTCTTGACAACTTGTCCAGCACTTCTTGCGCTAGGTTTGTGCCTTAGTGTTGAAGCCAATGACTGTGCCGCCCTGCTACACTGTCCCCGCTCCTCTCTAGAAGGCATTGCCACCCCTGTCAGGCCCCTCCTTTCCCTTCTCCTTGTGGGCGCTACCTGAATGGAAAAAACCCAAGAGTCAAACCACAGCCGTCAGCAGGTCAGATGTGATCAGATACAAACCCGCACGCTGTTAGCACGGCGCTCCAGAAACGTACTTTGGCGTTTTGCTGTTGCCAGCATTGTGTGGCGCGTCGTTTCTCCTTCTCTGCCAGCGGTCGCTCTCCGACGTGTGGCCTTAGTTCCCCTTCTGCCCAAAGACCGATTCTTTTGTATCCCCGCCTGAGACCACCGTGATGGTGCGAACATGATGGCCAAGGTCCAAACCTGACAAAGACGCATATTCTTCCTTTTATTCTTCGTCATTACTTTAATTTTAATCAATTCTGATGATTTTTTTTTTTTTACCATTACATATTCCTTATACACTTTCTGACTTATCAATTCTCATTATTATAAGACCCCTATTTTACAACAACTTCATTCATTCCTTCCAAACATCTGTGTGAACAACACCATTATTACAACGAACTTTCGCCCTCCACAATACGCGTTAAACACACAACCCATATACCTAATATCCTATATTTGTCAAGACTTAAATAAACCATTATTGGAGGCTATGAATGTGCCCCCCAACACAATACTCATTCAGTCTTTACATCCACAATTTGAATGTTTACATACCCATGTTTGAACCGGAGATTCTTGTAACATCAGTTCTACAATTGCATAACTTTTTCTTTTAATTGTGAGTCCCCCCCCCCAATTCTCATTGTTGACTAACAGTATTTTTTTCTTTTTTTTCCACACCATGATTTGTACCGTCGGGTCAATCGCTAAAACAAGGCAAATAGTAAACCTAAACCAAATGTGTTATTGTTTCGTCTTCATGGAGTCTATCATTGATATGTTTAAAGTCAGTAAATCATGCTGATTACGCTGCAGCTTCTCGTTAAGATATGCCGAGATGGTCTTTTACACGGCTGGATGTATGCACGGGATTTCTAAGGAGGTAATCGCAGCTTGAGCTCCCACCACTGTGCCTCCACTTGTGAAATTCATCTCCAGCTACTTCCACCAGCGATTGGAGTTCTCCCATACTTGAATAACAGGAAGGCCTTTCCAAAAGGCCTCAAACAGACGATGGACAGCACCAACAAAACCTATTCTCTTGGAGGGGGTATAGAAGAAACTTGTATGCTGACGAACGCTACTGAACGGACACATAAAAAAAAACGATTCGAATACTTCAGGCGCATGCTAGCATTCCGGCAATATCACTGGTGTATGGAGAACCCGCATCTATTCTACGATCCAGAACAAACATACAAACTCAGATCCCTGAGCCCAGTCCACCATCTCCCCGCTGTGCGGAGCTTAAGCCCAAGCCCACCGCGACTGACGAGCTATCGCCAGAGAGAGCGACAGTGCTGAGGATCACCCCGGAGCCCGAGCCTGTGACGTCAGACCAGGTGCGAGAGCAGGCTACAGAGCTTGCCACGGGGGAGATCAATTAATGGATCTGGGAATGTGGAAGGCTGAAAAGGCTCCTGTTCCTGAGTTTAGCCCAGAGAGGTACAAATACCCAGCCACCAACCTGCTCCTGCCTCCTCCACCGCTACCGTCTGGATCCTCCTCGGGTCTGCCATCCTCCATCGTCACCGTGGCTGGAGGATCCCCTGTCTCCGCCTCCAGCCTCAGAGTCCAGAACTCTGCCTCGGCCCGTCGGCCCAGTGGCTCCACCATGGCTCCTAGCTCCCTACTCTCTGCCGTGGCCCATCAGTCCACTGGCTCCACCTGGCTCCCTCGTCCCTCTGGCTCTGCCTTGGTCTGTCGTCGACCATCTGTCGCCTCGGGACTCCACTCCTCCGGTTGCGCCTCGTCCCTCCGGCTCTGTCAGGCTCCTCCTTCCCTTCGGCTCCTCCTCAGTCCTCTGTCGCTCCGGATCCACCACGGCCTTCTGGTTCCCCGCCTCTGCCTCGATCACTGGCACCATCTGCTCCGCCTTGGCCCTCTGGATCCTCCCCGTCGCCCTGGCTCATCAGCTGTCAGTCTCCGCCTCGGGCTCCTCCGCCACCTGCTCCGCCGCTGTTGGTCGGCCCCCTGGAGTCGGTGGACTTTCCTCCTCCATGGCTCCTCCCTCCGTCGGCTCCACCATGGGTCGTTATCATGGCTGTTGCCTGGGTCCCACCTGGCACCGCCTGCTCCAAGTCCTTTCTGTCTCCGCCCTGGCTCCTCCCTCCTTCGTCACCTCCCTGGACTCTGTCTGCTGGCCTCCTCCCGGGTGTCCGTCCTCCTCCTGAGCCTCCTCCCAAGTTCCCTCCCTCTGTTGTTTCTACGGCGCGAGGATGCGCCTTCCGTAAGGGGGGAGAAATGTCAGACCTGTGATCCCTGTGACCCAGTTTCTCCTTCACGTTGATTGTTCATTGATGGCAAGTGTGTCCTGTGTATTTAAGCCCCAGACTGTTCAGTCTGTGTTTGTCGGGTCTACTTGTTGGATTACGTGTGTTTACACCTGTTCCTGTTGTGGATTTACCCCTGTGATTCTCTCATTAAATACCATATGTTATCCACGTCTCCATCGTTCCTTCCAGCAGCGAATCGTGACAATATGAGAGACATTTTATGAAAAAACATAACATAAGTCATAATATAAGATTGAGAACATAAAGCTGCCTCCGAACCTTTCCAAGAACAGTCAGCTGTTGGACTAATAGGTGGGCGCTTTCTGTTTTCCCAGCACCGCTCTCTCCGCTGATAACAATACACTGCACACAGAAACAAACACAGTTCAGAACATGACTGATATACTCAGAACATGACTAAAAAATTGTAACATCTAAATATTAAAATATTATTGAATATCACGGAATCAACCTAAATACATTACTTGATACTACCAAAACTACTTTATATGGGTTAAATCAGGAAGAAATATTTCTTTCAAGTAACAATTGCAGGTTACCACTTTTCCAGTGTACAGTCCAGAAGTTCATAGAGGAACATACTCTACCTGATCAGTATTATAGGAGACCATGGACTGATATGCGATGTCTGCAACTGCATATATATGAGGAGGGTTGGACGTTCTTTTGGCTCCAACGTAAATCTTAGAATTCTGTCACAGAAACAATAGAGTATTAGACAACTGTGTTTGACTAATTTGATAATTCACATTTTATGAAGCAAAAGTGGTGCTTGACCATACAAAACACACAATCCCCACTATCCTAGAGTAGGTGGTTGACAGTGCATTCCTATGTGGGTTCTAAGATGTAATAAATGGCATTTGTATGCAGTTGCTTAAAGAGAAAGTTCACCCAAAAAATGACAATTATTTACTCACCCTCAAGTTGTTCCAAACCTGTATGACTTGATTTCTTCTGTTGAACAGAAAAGAAGATATTTTGAAGAATGTAGGTAACCAAACAGTTGCTGGTCTCCATTGACTTCCATAGTATGGAAGAAAAAATACTATGGAAGTCAATGAGGACACATTCTTCATTATTCTTCTAGTATTCATCAAAAGAAAGAAAGTCTGGTTTGAAACAACTTGAGGGTGAGTGAATGATGACAGAATTGTCATTGTTGTTTTGGGTGAACTATCCCTTTAAGTGTTCTGAGCAGATGTCAGTGTACTTCAGTGCGGTTGCTGAGGTGATCTGAGTGGTTGTTGGCACTTTGCTAAGCAGTTTCTAAGGTGCTTTAGCATGTTCTCATGTGGTTGCTAGGGTGCGTCTAGCATTGCTATATGGCTGCTTAGATGTTTGAAGTGGTTGTTAGCTAATTGATATTGATATTGCAAAGATGTTCTGAATGGTTTCTGGGGTGTTGCTAAGCAGTAGCTCGAGTGTCCAAGGAGGTTGCCAGGGCATTGCTATGCAGTTTCTACAGTATTCTGAGTGGTTGTAATGGGCTTGCCATTAATGCAAGTTTATGCCAATTGATTTTTTATCTTCTGCAAGGTTAAAATCATAAGCCTGTCTGCTTTGAAATAAAAAAACAAACATCACTAATAAATAAAGTAAGCTGAGAAACCCTTGTGAAAAAGAAGTGTGCTTAATTGTATTGAATGAGCACTCGTAATGTACTTAAATCTTAAAATAATTTTAGAAAAACTGTACTTACAAATAATATAATATTTGTATTATAAATAAAGTTTCTTAAGTACACTTTCAAAAGTGAACTTTGTAATAATTACACATTTTACTTTAAAGTACTTTTTAAATCATGTTTTAATAATCTTTTGTTGTGCTTTAAATAAGTACATTTGTTTTAATGTGCTGACTAATATACTAAAGCACATGTTAAGTGCTTGATTATAATTTTAACTGTAATGTGTTCTTTGGATATTACATTTAAAGTTAATATATTTTAAATGTACTAAATTGCAACTTCATCATTTTAAATGTGTAATTACAAATATATTTAAATATATGAGATTCAAGTTTCAATAGAAATTACATTAAAAAATATTTTAGTTTTATCATAAATGGTGGGCAGTAAATTTGTCAGTACATTTAACCATATTTTAAAGACAACAGAAGTAATTACGAAATTGCATAAAGATGTAAGTCCTACTTAACTGGGTAAAAAAGCTGCATGTAATATAGGTTTATAACATACAACACTACAAATATTAAATATGTAATTAGGTTTAAACATTTAATTTGTACTTAAGTATATTCTTTCCATAATAAGTCTCTTTTTTAAGTATCCTAAAGTGTACTTCTTTTTCACAAGGAAATCTAGAGAGAGGAGAACATGTGAATGAAAGAAAAAAGGAAAGGAAATATACAATGTTTCTGCAAAAGGTACAATGTCACATGCCAGATACAGATTGACAGGTGAGGAAGAAAGTGAATGAGAGTGGAAGTAAATGGAGTGTAGTAGACTATGAAAGGTTGATGGCATCCATAATGAAATATTCCCCACACACACACACCTCCGGCGTGTACAGCTCCGCTTTCTGGAATGGATTCACCGCTATAAGGATGTCTCCAACGTAGGTGTAGATCTGCTCCTTTGTATAACGTCTCTGTAGCTGTTCGGTGATTGTGTTCTAACAGAGAGACAATTAGACATCACAGATGGCCATCCCATCAAACCACTGCACACCGATACACAACAACATAACCATCTAATACCGTGCAGGAGTCTCCATTTTCATGCATGACCAATAATGATTCATTATCTAGACCAGTGGTTCCCAACCCTGGTCCTGGAGGCACCCCAACACTGCACGTTTTGCATGTCTCCTTAATCAAACACACCTGATTCAGGTCATCAGCTCATTAGTAGAGACTCCAAGACCTGAAACTGGTGTGTCAGAGAAAGGAGATATGCAAAATGTGCAGTGTTGGGGTGCCTCCAGGACCAGGGTTGGGAACCACTGATCTAGACTACTGCATTCATGGATCTTTACGTTGTGATTATTGCACACTATGTACATTTTGCTGCCATATGCGGCCAATATGGCCATACAAGACAGTTACACACATCACAGGTCTCCGTCTGGTGATATCAGTCCAAGGACACAGGCATAATACAAGTGCTTCCTGTCAGCACTGCTACCATAATGATGAGAAAATATATCTAGTCAATGAGACCCCTCTGCATTGATAAATCACCTTAAATGTGTTTCTATACAAACTCTGTTATTGTTCACTAATCTGTCTATTTATTCAGTTGACAGTTAAAATTTGAGACTGCTTGGATGAGTTATGGTCACTTGACAGTCTCTCTGAAAAATGCTACTGGAAAATGAAAAAATTCCAGCTGGAATGTATGGGCTGCCTTGCAGAAGGATGGAACATTTCCTGAAGACTTTCCTGAGTCTGTGATGATCGAAACCAGTGTGTGTGTGTGTGTGTGTGTGTGTGCACACACTGTGGCCTTTCTCTTGTGGGGCCTGTATACATTCTTACTTCATCTAGAACCTCTAGAGTTGCCAGATCCTCCACGTCATCACAAGTTTGATTTTGAGACTTCATGTAGCTGCCTTTTTTGGTGTGGATACGCTCGTGCCTGCAACACAAGATTATAGTCTTTGAAAAGCAACCATGAAAGTTAAAATGACAGAAATTACACAAATTACCTTGTTGAAATTATTGATAAAGACATTAAAGAGAATGATGAAATAAAAATCAATAGTTAGTTATATAAGATAATTGCAAAGTCATTTGAAGAGCCTCATATCTAATTTAAAAATCTTTATTTCAAGGTTATTCTATTCTACAGCTTTATTATTTTGTTCAAAAGCTATGCAGCAAAATTATCACAATGTATTGAGTCTGACATTAGCATGTTATGAAAGTAACAATAGGTGCTGTAACAAGCATGCAAAATACATTACCGTTCATTTTTTTCCCCAAAAAATATATATTTTTCCCCCAAAATAAATTAATACTTTTAGCAAGGATGTATTAAATGACAGCAAATACTTTTACGTTGTTCCCAAAAAAAAATATATACATATTTGTTTTACTTTCTATCACCGTTTCCATTAAAATATTAGTATAACACTGTTTTCAACCATTAAAAATAATAAGATCGCCAGTTATGGTCGTGAAATACCTTACCATCTGAGGAAAAAATTACATTTCAAAATATATTCAAATGGAAAAACTTTTATTTTATTATTAAATAATATATTATATATATATATATATATATATAATATATTATATATATATTTTTTTTTATATTATTTTTTTTTTTTACCATATTTTTGATTCAAATAATGCAGCCTTGGTGAACATAAGAGACTTCTCAAATATGACTGACAAAAAAATGCAGACTAACCAACTTTTTTAAATGCTAAAAAGTATTATTAAAATAGTTCAAACTAGTTTTACCCATTAAATAACATAGCTGAACTAATTTACTCAATATTTGTGTTATGTATTTTAATGCTTGCTAAGACTTTTCACACTAAATATGAATGTTGTTAGCTTAGCAACATGCTAATGGCAAGCCCTCACATGCTTCTTGTGAGTAACACATGCTGTCTCAAAAGGAAGTTGCCTATGTATGTAGACAGTTGACTGCAAACATGAACAGAGCTTATGGCTGTGATGTTATTGAACAAATGCTAGGTAAAGTAAGAAAGCCCAGCACACTGGTCCAAACCATGTATTTATTTACACATTTAAAAGAGCAACTCCTGAATAAACCCTACATCCTAAGCACTCTTAGCCTACATCCAAAGCACAAGATATGAGCACATATTCTCAATGATATTGGTAACTAGCTGCCTCACAATATATTTTGCGAAACACAAGAACACACCATTGGGTCAACAATTGAAGCTTTTGGGAAAGTTGCAAGGGAAGTCGCCACAACATAATGTTCAGAGACAGAAAGCTGCTACTGCTACATCCACAGGAAGTAGACTCGATCTAACCCATGTGACTGACCGTAAATATATCATACCTGGAATCACTGTCTCTCCTTTCAGTTATTCCAAGATGGCTTAAATGATAAAAATGAAGTTAATATCTTGGAGGCAAAGCAGGGGTTGTGATGAGGGGGCCTCTGGTGCAACCATAATGGCCAGTACTGCAGTCAGCAGAGATCCTGTATTTTTTTATGAACGTGTTTATGTAAGTGTTTATGTAAGTTTTTGATATATCACTAGCTTTCAAGGCTGATTACACAGGACATATTCTTACGTTCGGAGTTATTTTTAAATTGTTGTCTGTTTAAACATGCTTTAGATGAACACCGTATGTCAAGTCAATAATAGTATATTAATATATAGCAATTAATTACCCTAATGGGACGCATACATCTCTGCTTATCACATGCTGCACCCCACACAAACAGCGGGTGTCAGACTCTTAAATGCAAAGGTATAATTTGTCAACATTACGTTTTAATAAAATAGAAATAATATTTGGTATCATAAAGGTATCAACAAGAGTATAAACTGTGCTTACTAGGCACTAAAAATGGAAAATTTGTATTTTACAAGTCGGTCCAGCTACGGCTCAAGCATGTTCTAGAGTAAACAAACAATCTCTTATTAATGCAAGACGGGACTTTCAAATATTCTGCCATCATAATGAGCATTTTGATGCACTTCTACATAATAATGCATCGGTTCTTTTAAATGTAAAGCAGAACAGCAGCCACCACATCGAGCGTTAAGGTTTCCTCCCTTTGTGTCAATGGACTATTTCTCTTGATACAATCTCAGGTAGAGATCGGCCAGTCATTCCGTGTGAAAAAGAAGTGCACTTTAGCATAGTTATAAAAAGAGTATTCATTACGGAAATTATATACTTTAAAAGAACATACTTAATCATGAACTGAATGCAATGTTTTCAGACTAATGACTAATGTTAACTGAAATTCAAATAAAAATGTCTTACAGTTTAAATTTTTATGCTGCACATTGTTTTTGACACACTTAAGCAGGTAATTCAATCTTTACATGTGATTTTATAATTACTTCTATTGTCTTTGAAATGCGGTTAAAATATACTGCTGAATGCACTGACAAGCATTTATGTTCATCTAAAATACTGTAAATTCATTTCTATTGAAACTCATATGTCACGTATTTAAATATTTTTAATTACACATTTGTAATAATGAAGTTTCAATTTAAAATATATTCATTTTAAATGCAATATTGAACGCACTACAGTTAAAATTAGAATCAAGTACTTTACATGTGCTTTAGAATGTTAGCTAAGTGTACTTCTTTTTAAAAAGTTTATTAAAACAAGGAGTTCAAATGAATTTGAAAGTAAAACTTTTAATTTGACATTATTACAAAACGCACTTTTTAAAAGTATACTTAAGTGTGTTAAGAAAGTGTACACTCATTAAATACACTTACTTAGTAATTTCATTAATATATCTAATGTTTTGAGTACAGTTTTTTTTTTTAATATAATTTTACAACACTTTAATACAATTAAGTGCACTTCTTTTTCACAAGAATATGTAGAATGATTCTTGTTCTACGTCACTTGTGTGGCTGGAGGATTCATCTCATTCTTAAGCGTGAAGAATTTTATTGAAAAAAGTGCCTTTTAAATTGTAAATGTCAGAAACAGTCCAAACTAAAACTTGTGGCATTTTAAACGCTTTGTGTTTGTCACGTTAAACACATTGAATGACTCACAGAAAGCACTAGAGCTGATATTTGTGTCTAACTACCTTGTTTTCTCGATAACGCCCATTTGTTGGTTGAGGTCGATTAGCTCCATCAGCTGCTTCTGCAGCGTCTTCTCTCGCCCCACAATCTGTTTGATGAAGACATGCTGAAGAAGGTCAAACACATTGGGCCTGAGCTCAAAATCCTTTATCAGACACCTGAAGGGGACACAATCAAAAAAATGGGAGAATATGTGTTGAAATGTCCAAGATGAAGTCAAATCAAATGGCAACTGTTAAGGACAAGATTCAGGAAAAACACAAACAAGCTAAAGGTTGTTGAGATTAATTCAGTTACGGTTACAAACAAAGTTCTGGTAAAACAGCAGGAGGATAATTAGAGTATGACGAGGCATTATGAGACACTCAGACACGGCTCTTCATGAGAGTAACTAACCCACAAAATCAGTATCGAAAAGAAAAAACTAACAAAACTTTAACAACCAACAAACTTTGGATTTGCCAATGCCGTACATATAAATACAAATACATTTAACCTGTGTTACTTACTTGCATATAAAATCGTTAAAATCGTTTGACCAGAGCTCTGGTTGGTGTAGGGTGGGTGGAGGATTTCTGTTCAGAGAAAAACAGATAGATAGACAAAGATAAGTGTGAGAGAGAAATGAGGAGCGGGAATTGATCCCATTAACTTTAAAGGGAAAAGACACTTCTCACTTGATAAGATTATTAGAATACTGCCTAAAATTGCCTGTTAGGTGAATAGATGAACCATTTCAATTGTCCTTATAAGTACGGACCATATTAATTATACTCAAAGAAAAATGTCTATATACCAAAACGCATGCATGTGCTATAAACTTCATAAAAATAGTGACATTTTTCCGTGGTCTCCCTTGTGCTTTTATTTGAGGTTGAAGTTGCATGAGTGAAAGTGATTTTTTTTTAGTAAATTTGTGCTGATGTGAAAAAGCTTTGTCTATGAAGGCTGCCAGCAAGCTTTTCCCTGTACATGTAGATAAGTAAGCAGATAGACACTTAATGGTGTCACAGAGGACCTGACAAGCGTTCCCTGCTGTGGAACAATAGAGCTAATTAGCCGTCATTTGATGTCCTGGTGAAGGGGGCTATTAGCAGAGGGAGAGCAGGGTTGAGGAAGTGTACTCCAGCCCAACGGCTAGCACGTCAGGAGCACACTCTGTGCCTCTGACAGCGATTAATTACCCTAATGGGGGGGGCATACATCTCTGCTTATCGCACGCTGCACCCCACACAAACAGCGGGTGTCAGACTGGAGAAACGCTTGGACTATTAAAGTGCATCCTTATCGGAAACGCAGCAGCAAAAAATAAAAGATTACAGATGAAAACAACAAAGCCTTCCGCAACGTTAAGAGCACAGCATTCAAAAACCACCAGACAACAACAATAACGTGGGCTGGGGTGCGTTTCGTTCTGGTAATGTCACTAATAAAAGCACCAAATAATCAACAAAATACACAGCCGTTCAAAAGACTGAGGTTTGTGAGATTTTTTTTTTCTCTTATGCTCACCGAGGCTGCATTTTTTTGATCAAAAGCACTGAAATGTTGTGAAATATTATTAGAATTTAAACAGCACAACTGTTTTCAACATCGATAACAGTAAGTCATTGTTTTCATGAGCAGCAAATCAGTCTAAGGATCATGTGACACTGAAGATTCAGTGAAGAAAATTCAGCTTTGCATCACAGAAATAAATACATTTTAAAATATATTCTAATAGAAAACATTTATTTATTTTTCGTGGAAACCATGATACTTTTTTCATGATTCTCTGATGTATAAAAAGTTCAAAAGATCAGCATTTACTTGAAATACAAATCTCTTGTAAATGTGATTTTAAGTAAGTGATTTTTTTATCTCACAAAAATTGGAATTGCGAGATATAAACACAGAATTGTCGACTGACCTCCTGACTTTTTTCTCGGAAATCTGAGTTTACATCCCACAATTCTTTTTTACTTCTTGTAATCCTACCTTTTTTCTCAGAGCTGTAAGTTTACATCGTGCAATTTTTCTTTGTTTTGTTTTGTTTCCACTATGAAATCAAAAAAATATATAAAAGGTAATTGGGACTTTTTATCTCACAACTAAAAAGTAATCATTATGTTTTTTTGTATTATTATTGTGTGGCATATTTATATTTTAATGAAATAATTGTCCTGCCTTTCATGTTTTTGTATGTTAAAGCATCATTGACAACTGGGAGAGATTTAAAGAAACATTTATTGAGACCCTCAGTTGAAACTATTTTCCATTCACATTCCAGTGACATATTCAGATTGTGTATCAGCTCTATCATTGGATGTGTTTATTTCTGGTTCATTTTGCTCCTGTCCTCAGGCTAAATGTCTGTATTCCTGTCTGTTGGTGGCAGGGGGGCTGAAAACAGATATTTTGGGCCCAGGGCTCGAGGCTTAGTCTGGTCTAATCTGGGTCACACAAATGTAACACTTAACATGCCATCAGCATGTGCCACTGGCCTACCGCCGTTCACTGGGCATGTACCAGCTTTTAAACCCTACAGCACCAAAGTCATACCAGATCTCCTCTGATTCTGCCCAAGACATAATCATTCAACATAAGCGCTGCAAGTTCAAATCTGACTAACGTCATCCTGAAACCTGAAAATAAAAAATGTAATCTAGATTTAGTACTAAAAAGACCCGATTCTGCCAGATTTTGCAATAAAATAATGATACAAAATTTAAAATATTTTTAAAAATTAATAAAATGTCAGTAAAACAGTACTATTAAAAATCTGAAAAATGTAAAGTTGATACATTTATAGTTATTTAGTTATGTAATTTTAAATTAAACTAAAATACACATATACATTTTTATATTAATATTGAACCTAAAATATACACTAATTCTCAAAAGTTCAAGGCTAGATTTGACCCTGAATTCTTTATCAGCAAGGATCCGTTGTTACAAAAAGTTTTTTTTGTTTTCTGTTCATCCAAAGAATAAAATGCTAAAATGTAAAATGTTAAAATATATTTTTAAATATATTAAAATAGAAAACAGTTATTTTAAATTGTTTTAAAAATATTACTATTTTAAAAGTATTTTTGATCAAATAAATGCATCTTTGGTGAGACTTTCAAAAAAACAATACAAATCTTACCAACCCCACACTTTTGAATAGTAGTGTAGATCTAGATATAAAAATTTAAAAAAATCTTGAGTGAAACATTTTGAGAACATACAGATTTGAGATTATAATGGCTGTGTTCCAGTTTTGTCACATTGCATTGCTCATTCTCAGTCTGGATGGGTGTGTGTGTGTGTGGGGTGGGTGGGGTAAGGTGTGTTTTTTTCTTATAAGAATCAAAGAGAACATGAGAGAGATCCAACAAAGAGTGTACATGAGCAGTCAGAAACATAACCACACCGCTTTGTGATTGTACCCACCACTGACTGCAGTCAGAACGCCACTGCTCTGATAGCACAGCGCTCAATGGACGGATGCTGTGTGTGTGTGGGTGAGGTGTATTAGAACACAAAAGTGCTGCACCATCAAGATGACACTGGTGATAACAGCTGAGCCCGAAAACAGAAAACAATCAAATTTCACCTTCAGACAGGTAGGTGCACGATGGAAAGAAAAATCGCTTGGTTTCTTTCTTGTATCCACAAGGATGCAGGGGTTGGACAAAGTAATATGAATGCTTGGAAAATAGATAATTTTTCTTTATAAAGGTTATTTTCCACAATTTGCCTTTAATTTGATGGTCCACTTAAGGCATTTTGTTGATTATAAGTAACTTAACTCTCATTACAGTATTAGTAGACTGTTAGGTTATGGTAAGGGCTTGTAGATTAAGTTGACATGTACTTGCATAGTTATTAGTCAGTAGAATGTCTGTTGGGGACCATCAAAATAAAAGACGCTTTTCCAGTGTCGGGCCGAACCATTCTTATTGCTTAACCGTTCCATTCTGGCCCAGGTGGCAAGTTTATGGTTTTGTTTTCCACTGTATGGTTGATAACAGAGCCTATAATACAAACGCATCACCCATTGCCTTGGTAACACAAGTGTTTACATACGGTATAAGATGTCAATAGCGATGACGTTATGGATGATGATCAGATGATTCTGTTTAGTTTGCTCAAATAGCGTGCTTGGCCTTCTACAGAGAGAAACTAGTAGCCATACAACAAACAAGTGACCAATCCTGAGTGGCGAACTGGCGATGTCCCTACATGCATTCTGCCTAAATGGTAATTGCACCAAAGCCCCTTTAAGACAAGTCATTTCACTCGGCGGCCATCTTTGAAACGCCTCTCGGGTATGCAAGTGCAGCTTCTCTTTATCTTTGAATGGGAAAACATCAAATTCTCAAACTGTTCGCTAAGCTTACGATTAAATTTCATATTTGAAATCACCAATGAATCTGACAACAACTGCCTCATGAATGTTGTTTCTTTTGCTCAAATAGTGTTAAAAAAGCTTATTTTTCAGGATAGACCAGCCAGTGTGCATGCGCAGTCCTAAGTGTGCGTCTCAGAACTCTGAATGTTTCTATAGCTACCGTGACTTCTAACGGCAGCTGCAGTGACGCGATGACTTTACAGATTAGTGAATGGCTCTTTTACTCAGAAGGCGGGCTTCGTTCGATAGAGCGGCCATATTGAACGCTGCATTTTTCCCCATTCAAAACTAAACGAGTGACATGTCTTGGGTATTCTATGGTATTTGATTGTACCAAGCTAAAATGGAAAAATAACTGGAACTGCTCCTTATCGTTCATAAAGTCCCCATGAAATCAAAATGAAAGTTTTTTGGGTGTTAGTACCAATATGTTAGTCTTAAGGTTATCTATAAGGCAGTGTGCTCCAAAACAGTGACAAAATTCGCATTTAGAAGATATAAGCATTCAAAGCTTGCAGTTCGTCACTTCCGCCTAAAATTATTTTTTTGACGTCACATCGTACTTCAGCTTCTCATCAAACTTTCTGTCCAATCAAATGCTCTCTAGAATCCGAAGCGCCCGCCCCCTACACTATAAAATAGACGCTGAAGCCACAGCTGAAATCGGTCACTTGTTCACAGAATTAGTATTTTCTGTACAGTGAATGGCACGTAGTGCACTATATAGGGGACAGGGAATGATTCAAACAGTGTAAATACACTTTCAACTGAGGGAAAAAAAGAAGTCTGGTTTCGCGCTGCGTCACGCTAACCACCGCACCACACACACACTCTGCTCCGGTCCAGAGACACGATAGCACGGAGCGGATCACATGCGCGAGTCGGCGCAGACCACAAAATGTATCGGAGCTATTTGAATTCTACACAGAATGCTATATTTTATAGCAATATGGATGAGATTGTGGCTGGCATACCCTGTCAAATGCGGCTTTATGGCGCTCAACGGCTCTAGCCCAAGTTGTGATATAAACGAACGCTATTGGCTATTTTAAAAAGGGGCGGTGCTGCTTCATATGTCCCGCCCTGTCTTCTTGTTTCAGTTAAAATGACGTCAACACATAGAGTAACGCTGCGTGTTTCTAAGCATTTCAGGGGACCTTTAAAACCATTCAGACTAACAGTGGAAAAGCGGATAAAATGTTAGCAGATATAAAGCTGATAATACTCTAATGAATAGTAGCTGACACGTAGTTGCAGTTACTTACAGCGAACAGAATGTCTAAAGGGGACCATCAAAACAAAGTGTTACCTTTGCCTTAATACAGCTTCCAAACTTTTTAGAAAAGATTCATACAACTTCTGAATAGTCTCCAATTGAATGTTGTCTATCATAACATCTGCCAATAGCTTCAGAGATGTTAGTGTATTCTTTTTTTTTTCAATTGTTTTCAGTGGGAGCGCAGTGTTTTTAAAACGGCAGAAGCGTGACGAGGCGCTGAAGAATGTCCAACTGTGGGTAAAACGCACTCATCACTGTCACTTTTTAGTCCACCATCCAATCAGGGGCGCCAGGCACTTAGTGTTTTTGAGGGGGCACCAGTGTATCTTCTGATACACAGTAGCCACACTGGATATCTGATGTGAGCCATTTTTTTTTTTTTGGCAAAATATTCCCAAAATTGATAACTATATCATTATGATAGTTGATCTACTGCGGGCAATGAGCGATGTTAGTGCAAGCTATTAACTACGCATATAACTCGTCTTGTTATTTAAGTACCAAATATGGGTGTCATGTCATAAAATATTTTTAATAAGACTGACTTTGTATTTTATGTGAATTTAATAAAAACATTGTAAGCTAATTATAACACTTTCATTGTACAGAAAATGAGCAAAGAACATTTATGTAGCCATTGCTTTCATAAGCTCAACAGAATCGTGTGTGATTGGTTATCATGCGCAACGCTGTGAAGATGTGTAAAAAGAGATATGACTCATTTTGCTAGTGTGAGAAACATTCAATAAACATTAATGGTTGAAAACAAGTTTTGATACATAACAAATGAGAGCGTCTGTCTTCGGCACAACTGATTATTATTAGTCAATTTTTGTCTCTTGAAAGCTGCATTTAAAATCCACTTGGCTCAGAAATCTGAAGAGCACTTGCCCCGTTGTTTTGAATGGGAATGACGCCTCTGCGTCCAATCACAGTGGAGGAGAGGCGGGACAAATTCCACACCTACCAACCTCCACAACCTGCTTGTACAGCAACAGACAACACGATGCACAGCAACGGAACAAAAATCATATAAAACAAGAGCCAGAGCAAGTACTTTATATTGTGTCGACATTTTTATATTCAGAAATGACCTATCTGCGAAATCAGATACTAGTAACACTTCCACAGATATTCCGTATCATAACAGAAAAAGCGTTAAAAAATGAAACAAAAAAAGATCTGACTGAAACCAGCCTGGCTTCTGACAGCTCCAAGGCCCAAAGCAGTGCCATCCACCTGCATGCTAAAATCACTAATTATTCCATATACTGACACAAACCTGACCTCGTGAACTGTGAGGTCTTTTTAAATATCATCTGAATATCGTGTAGAGTAGTCATGCAAATCAGTGTTTGTGTACAACAAGTGTCAAACGTACAAACATGAGGGCGGGTCACCTTGGAATTTTGAAGAGAGCTCTCATTGGATGAAGATCAGCCAGGGGCGGGTCTCCATCACCCAGCTCTATGGCCGTGATCCCGAGAGACCACACGTCACAGCGCTCGTCATACGTGGAGTCGAGCTGCTGCTCACACGCGATGACCTGGTCAAATACACAAACACAGTCATTACTGAACTGCAAATGTTTATAACGGACACTGACTGCTGAACACTGTCACCAGAGCACAGAAATAACTTCCACCGGTGACAGTGTTCAGCAAAATGTTACACATATTTTATTGTCACGTTTATTGGTCATAATCTGACAGTAAATGCATTTTAAAAAATTACTTCCACCAAAAGGTGAAGAACATATTTTTTGTAATATGTATATTTATGATCCTGATGATCCATTTGTGCTTCCTGTATAATGAAAAATTCAAGAAAACATCACATTTTCAAGTGAGTGTGGATCCTGCTTTTTTCATTTGGAGAAATTACGATGATCTATGCACCCTGCACCATTGGTTGAGCACAGTGAATTCACCTTTTTTTGTAATATGTATATTAAAATTATTTTTTTCCAGCTTGACTATGTAACTAGCTAGCAAATAAGTCACACAAATTAAATGCAATTTAATATGTTTATATTAAGAAATGGAATTAGAAAATGTCAATAAAAGCCAGTTTTTTAAATGTGCAGTGTTGGATAATATTCAGAATTTAAGAAGTGGCTCCCTTTCAATTCAGCAGTTGGAATACTGACTTGGAATTAGAATGACAGAAAAAGGATTTTATTAAATCCTTAATAATTTAATAATAATAATAAAATAATAAAGAGATTCTACACTGGTAAGTCCATTCTATGAAATAAAGTGTTCTTTCACCATATAATTGTATTATGTTTTGCACATACAGTATGTTGTACTACACAAGCAACTGAAACTGGAACCTTATAGTGCAGAATAGTAATAGTTTAATAATACAGAAAATACATAAGAATATTACACAAACTACAAGCACTAATCAGGGGATGAGAGAAATATAAAAAAAAAATCTAAAGCAAAAGAGCTGCAAATTAAAATCTTTTTGTGAAAAAAAACTACGTATTTCTCCATTAAAAAAATCTGTTTAGACCTCTACATTAACCTATACTATTGTACAGTAAACCTTATGAGGATAGAAAAACACAAAATGGAATACAGGTGGTCTTACCTCAGAAACACAAATAAACTGTCAAGCGTCTTTAGTATTTAATCCATTCGATTAGTCCAGAAATAAACCCAGAATGTTCCCCGCAGATGTTTAGAAGTCTGCACTAATAATACATCTCTGTTTGTGTTTTGATTGCATTGACACCTAGGACAAATTGAGGCACGTAAGCCTCTACCCTTGAGTCATATGAAAATTTTGACTCTCAAAACAACTTCAGAGCTGTAGTCCTCTTTCCCTATCTCATATGGAAATCTTATGGAAAAACCAAGTAAAGAAAAACATTTGCACTCAACAAAGTCGCCTCGATGCTTTGCAAACTACTTGCCAACAGTCCTACCTCAGGTGCCATCCAGAAGGGCGTTCCGACTGAGGTGTTCCTCCTTAGCCGGGTGTTTGTAAGCTGGGCCGATACCCCTGATGAGAGGAAGAAACACAAACAAAGCATTATGTAAGGTAGTTATCTGTACAGATTCAATGGATGCCTCATGGAATTAAGGAATGTTTTTGGATTGTCTGTAATGCCGTTTAGCCAAGTGACAATGGAAACACAATTTGAATAGAGATAAAACAAGGTCACAAAGAAAAAAGAATGTGTTGTCTAGGATGCAGTGATCATAGTAACCCAGCACAGACCCTTAAGCCTTCCTGACTGAGACTGAAGTCATTATTTACCTAAAATCTTTTTTGAGAGCTGTGGTCACCATTCCCTGAGAGTAGAACGGACATTATGCTATAAGTCATAAGGGTTTCGAAAGACAAGATGGAGCGTAAAGGAAGAATTTTGAAAGTCTCTTACGTGCTCACCAACATCAATGGTATCATAATACTTACATTTGAAATCTGATTGGTCATAGTGAATTTAGGGGACAGTCGTGGCCTAATGGCTAGAGAGTCGGACTTGTAGCCCAAAAGTCTTGGGTCACAGTACAGGCAGGAATTGTAGGTGGGGGGAGTGAATGTACAGCGCTCTCTTCCACCTTCAATACCCACGACTGAGGTACCCTTGAGCAAGACACTGAAACCCCAACAGCAAAAATGGCTGCCCACTGCTCCAGGTGTGTGTGTGTGTGTGAGTGTGTTCTCAACTCACTGCTGTGTGTGTGCACTTGGATGGGTTAAATGCAGAGCACAAATTCCGAGTATGACACCATACCATACACATGTCAAGTCACTCACTTCACTTTTAATTGCGACTGGTCTTTTTTATTTTGCATCTATGAACATTTCCATAGTCAGCAACAGCTAGTGTCTAGTGTCTAGAAGCACAAACTTCAATATGTAAATATGTGTCCTGGGAAACAAGATATTAGAAAATTGGATTTCTACTATGGAGAAACACAAATTCAATTAAAATCTGTAAATCACATAGAATCTGAAATGTTTAGATTAGAGCAGCTTATGTTAGGCTGCTAAATTTAACTATGAACACATGGTTCATATTTAGAATGTTTTCAAAGTAATCTTCCATCAAATTCTGATCGGATTATAGGTTTTGAATCACCAGTAAACAACCCATTCTTGGCAGTATCAAAAAGGATTTGTTGCATTCACAAGACTCACAAACACATTAAATCCACACTACACCAGAGACAAATACAGAAACATGGATTCACATATGCTGTGGGCTGTAAATGGACAACAGACGAGTGAAAAAAAGAGAAAGAGAACTAAACAGTCTTCTGTGGCTGTTCCCTTTCTGCTACATTAGATCTGCTAAGGGCCCCGGGGTCAGTCTTAATAATCATCAAAAATAACACTGCCAATTAGAATATTCATGACAAAGCCACTAAAGCGCCCTCCTCCATCCCCCCCTTCCTCTCGCTCTTTTTGTCTTTAACGCAGTTTTTTTCCCTTCAGATGAGTCAGTGTGGGGGTTTTATCTGCTCAGCATAGCGTGAGCTCATTCACACGGATAACGCATTAGCACAGCGTGTCTCTGAGCACTCTGAGACGTGGGCACATGGAACCTCTGCATACAGCCGCGGCCCGACAGCCACCCACTCGCCGTGGCTCCATTCTTGACAGTGGGAGACAGATATCGCCCCCAGCATGTCTCCGGCCAGGAACTCAACAAATGCACTCTTTTTGGAAAAATTAGGTTGACAGGGTAAACGGAGCGACGTTCAAGTGAGGTTTGCTTGGTTTGATGCAGACGGAGAATTTAAAATAATTAATTCCCTGCTTTCACAATATGTTTGGCATCAATCAATACCTTCTCAAATAAATAAATACATACATTTTCTACATTTAAGGTTATACAGTTTAGACAGTCAATTATAAAATGGATAGTTGTGATCCTGAATGCTGATTGGTCAATACTGTTTTCCAAGTTGGCAAGTTGAGTTCAGATAAATGTGACCCTGGACCACAAAAGCAGTCTTAAGTCGCTGGGGTATATTTGTAGAAATGGCCAAAAATACATTGTATGGGTCAAACTTATCGATTTTTCTTTTATGCCAAAAATCATTAGGATATTAAGTAAATATCATGTTCCATGAAAATATTTAGTAAATGTCTTACCATAAATATATCAAAACTTAATTTTTGATTGGTAATATGCATTGCTAACAACTTTATTTGGACAACTTTAAAGGCGATTTTCTCAATATTTCGATTTTTTTTGCACCCTCAGTGTCACGAATCCGGTCCACGAACTTTCCTATTCATTGACTCTCGCACTACACACTGTTGCACATCACCCCGGACTACATTTCCCAACATGCATTACTGATTGCACTCAGCACAAATTGCACACACCTGTTTACACTGATAGCACCCAGCTGTTTCATATCACTCCCACACTATTTAACACTCACTCTGATCCCCTCCCTCTGCCGAGTATTGTTCCGCATTTATCCACCCCCTAGCGTAGCGACTTACAGAGCCCTCCGTGTGTTGCATTAGCCTTAGACTAGCCTAGCCTTAGCCTTAGCCTTAGCCCTTGTCCTTGTCATTTTTCCTTAGCCTTAGCCTTAGCCCTAGTAATTAGCCTTAGCCCTAGTCATTTGACTTAGCCATAGTCATTTGCCTTAGCCCTAGTCATTGCCTTAGCCCTAGTCATTTGCCTTAGCCATAGTCATTTGCCTTAGCCCTATTCATTTGCCTTAGCCTTAGCCCTAGTAATTTGCCTTAGCCCTAGTCATTAGCCATTTGCCTTAGCCCTAGTCATTTGCCTTAGCCCTAGTCATTTGCATTAGCCCTAGTCATTTGCCTTAGCCTTAGTATTTTCCTTAGCCCTTGTCATTTCCTTAGCCTTAGCCTTAGCCTTAGATTAGCCGTAGCTTAGCCATTTGCTAGCCTTAGCCCGAGTCATTTGCCTTAGATTAGCCCTAGTATTTGCATTAGGCCGAGACTGTCATTTGCCTTCGCCTTAGCCCTATCATTTGCTTAGCCTTAGCCTAGTCTTTTGCCCTTAGCCTTAGACCTTGTAATTTGCCCTTAGGCCTTCGCCCTTAGCCTTCTCGGTTCTGATCTTCGCCTGGTTCCTGGATGCAACCCTTTGTCTTGCCCTTTTTGCTTCGGTCTGCAGATCGTCGAACCTGCGCTAGCTAGGGACGATTCTTGGTTTGCCCACCTATACCTGTTGACTCTATCGAACCCATGCTGTTTGACCCCGTCTCTGTATTTCCACAATAAAGCTTGCAAATGGATCCGTACTTTTCACGTCTTGTTTGCCCTGTAACCGAATACTCGGCCACACAAGGATCCAGCAACTTCTCACATGGACATTGGCCAGGTATGGACACCCAGTCACCGAGTAATACAATTCTGCGGACAGGGAGGTGTTTCCAATTGAGGAAGATGCTGTTCACCGGTCTGTGAACTATCGTACCAGGTACCCCTTATGATGAATTTTATTTAAAGACTTGTCGCTGTGGACTTGATGAACCCACAAAATTGGATGCCAAAAAAGTAACATTAACTGTAGCTGAGGAATTTATAGACTGTTGCTTGCTGACTGCGGTTCAGCATTCCACGTTGGGTGTCGCAGAGGAGGAAGCGACACCCTGTCTGTGACTGAAAGTGATGGCTGTATCAAAGCTGTCAAAAGATGGCGGCGACGAGGAGAATGATCACAAAGGCGGGACCACCAACACCCGCGTCCGTCAAGTCACAAGTGATCTTCACGGTCAGGTCAAGTTACAGTCATTTTAATGCGTCTAGTCAAGTCACAGTTGGTCATCATGGGGCAGATCAAGTCACAGTTTCTGATCATGAGTCTAGTCAGGTCACAGTTGATAGTTATGAGTCTAGTAAAGTCACAGTTGATCGTCATGCGCGAGTCAAGGACACCGTCATTATCTGAGTCAAATCTAGTCACCGCTGATCTTCCTGTGTCAAGTCAAGTCACAGCTGATCTTCATGAGTCCAGTACAGTTCAGCGTTCGCCAGGCCCCTCGTCACGTTAAGCTGTTCGTCAGAGCAACGTCAACGTCACAGCATGACCTTTAGAGAGCCAGTCCACGTCTCAGCCTGTTCATCCAGACCCGGGTCATGTCTCAGCTGTTCGTCCAGAGTCTTGTCACGCCTCAGTTATTCATCCAGAATTACGTTGCATCACAGCTGATCATCCAGGGTCATGTCACGTCCTGTCTGTTACACACAGATTATCAATGTCAGCCCTTCGGTATCCCAGTCTGGTGTCCAGTGTGAGGGATGCACCGCTGATGTCTGCACGAGCAGCTGGTATCCCCAAACCCACTTACTCTAACCCTTCTGTTCATGAACTCATTACCCTGTCTGCAGCACTTCCCATATGGGGGGTGGCTTTATGGTGTATCTGGGCCGCGTACTCCAACGCCGATTTGCTAGAGGCAGCGGCACTGGCTACAACATCTCCAGAGGTGGCGGCGCAGGCTGCAGAACCTCCCGAGATGGCGACACTTGTCTCAGTTCCTTGCGTGGTGGTGGCGCCCAGCAACAAACTTCCTGCCTGTCCTGTTCCGGCCAAGGAGGCCGTCTATGAACTTCCTGCCTGTCCTGTTCCGGCCAAGGAGACCACCTATGAACTCTCTGCTTGTCCTGTACCGGACAAGGAGGCCGCCTATGAACTCCCTGCCTGTCCTGTTCCGGCCAAGGAGGCCGTCTATGAACTTCCTGCCTGTCCCGTTCCGGCCAAGGAGGCCGTCTATGAACTTCCTGCCTGTCCCGTTCCGGCCAAGGAGGCCGTCTCTGAACTCTCAGCCTGTCCTGTCACGGCCAAGGAGGCCGCCTATGAACTCTTTGTCTGTCCTGTCACGGCCAAGGAGGCCGTCTATGAACTCTCTGTTCATCCTGTTACAGTTATGGAGGCTGTTTGCGAGCTCACTGCTCGTCCTGTCACAGCTATAGAGACCATTTGCGAGCTCCCTGCTCGTCCTGTCACAGCTATTAGAGGTCGATTGAGCGATTCTGCTCGTCCTGTCATAGCTATAGAGGCCGTTTGCGAGCTCCCTGCTCGTCCTGTCACAGCTATAGAGGCCGTTTGCGAGCTCCCTGCTCGTCCTGTCACAGCTATGGAGGCCGTTTGCGAGCTCCCTGCTCGTCCTGTCACAGCTATAGAGGCCGTTTGCGAGCTCCCTGCTCGTCCTGTAACAGCTATAGAGGCCATTTGTGAGCTCCCTGCTCATCCTGTCACGGCTATGGAGACTGGCCGTGGTTTGTGGAATTCTTTGTGTGCTTTTGTGGGGGTTTCTGGGGGGGCCCCCCCCCCCCAGCCAGGGAGGCTGCCCCTGAATGCTCAGTCTTGTCTATCAACCCCAATGTTCTGTCTGTGTTGTCTGTCTCTGTTCTCTCGTTGTTACAGTCTCCGCTATGGTCTCCTGATCGGTGTGGTTCACCAAGAGGGTTTCCTGTTCCTTCTGCTCCGCTGTGGTGGTCCTCCGCTCCGCCGTGGGGGCCTATTGTCTGGCTCCGGTGGTCCTCTGCCCCGCCGTGGTGGCCTACTGTCTGGCTCTGGTGGTCCTCTGCCCCGCCGTGGGGGGGGGCAGTGGTGGTCTACTGTTTGGCTCTGGTGGTCCTCTGCTCTGCCGTGTTGGTCTATTGTCTGGCTTTGGTGGTCCTCTGCTGCGCCGTGGTGGTCTGCTGTCTGGCTCTGGTGGTCTTCTGCTTCGCCGTGGTGGTCTACTGTCTGGCTCAGGTGGTCTTCTGCTCCACCGTGGTGGTCCTCTGCCCCACCGTGGTGGTCTACTGTCTGGCTCTGGTGGTTTTCTGCTCCGCCGTGGGGATCTTTGGTCCTGTCTGCTCTGCTGTGGTGGTCCTCAGATCCGCCGGCTCTGCCTCAGTCCCTGGACTCTCCTATCCTTGGACCTGGCCCTCAGTCCCTCCCCCTGTTCCGCCTCCACTCCACCACCCTCCGGAATCGTAAAGGGTTTTGAGCGTCTGGAAGCCGCTCCTTGGGGGGGGCGCTGTCACGAATCGGTCAAGAACTTTCTATTCATTGACCTCGCATACACACTGTTGCAATAACCCCGGACTCATTTACCCATAAGGCATTAGATTGCACTCAGAAATAATTGCACAAATGTTTAGCCACTGAATGCACCCAGTGTTTCCGAACTTCCATCACGTATATAACACTCTCTTATCCTTCCTCGCCGAGTATTGTTACGCATTTATCCACTCCCCATAGCGGAAGCGACTCTACAGAGCTCCTCCCGTTTGTTCCGCCCTTCTTAGCCTTAGCCTTAGCATTTGCCTAGCATTAGGACTGCAAGACTTTAGCCCTAGTCATTTGCATTAGCCATAGTCATTTGCCCGATAGCTTAGCCCTTGTCATTTCTTAGACCATTTGCCCTTAGCCTTAGCATAGTCATTTGAATTAGCCTTAGCCCTAGTCATGCCTTAGCCTTAGACTAGTCATTGCCTTAGACTTGCCCTAGTCATTTTGAATTAGCCATGAGCACCTAGTCATTTGGCCTAGCTTAGCCCTAGTCATTTGCCTTCAGCCTCCTAGCCCTACGCATTTGCAGCCTGAGACTAGTATTTGACTTAAGCCTAGCCCTAGGCATTTCCTTAGCCTAGACCTTGTCATTTGCATTCTCGTCTTTGATCTTCGCTGGTTCCCTGGATGCACCCTCTTTTAGTCTCGCCCTTTTGATTCTGTTTGTTGTTCGTTGACCTTCGCTAGCCCTAGGATTGTTCTTGTGTTTTGCCCGCCATATACTTGTCTGCCTTTATCTGACCCATGCCTGTTTTTTGACCACGTCTCTGTCTTCTCCAAAATAAAGTTTTGCGAATGGATCTGCACGTCTCACGTCTCGTCAGCCCCGTAACACTCAGATTCCAGATTTTCAAATAATTATATCTCAGCCAAATATTGTCCTAACAAACCACACATCAATGGAAATATTATTCAGCTTTCAGATGATGTATAAATCTCAATTTCAAAAAATTGACCCTTATGACTGGTTTTGTGGTACAGGGTCACAAATGAGTAAGTAAATAAATAAATATCAAAATAAATCACGTAGGCTTTACTTTTACTTATTTTTCACTGAGAAATCGCTAGTAAATCTAACCAATAATTACAAAGGAACAGCAACTATCACCATTGTATTAAATGTGAAATTGAGGTAGATCGATTGAAATAGTATTTTCTTGTAAACATACTCCAATGATGTAATTTTTTATTATTTTTTTTATACAGTGTACCATTATTGTGAACAGTTAATTCACACATCCTTCTTTCTTTCTTTCTTTCTTTCTTTCTGTTTAATCAAAATGTCATTAACTCAATCTTCCAATATGACAGACTTCTCTCTAGTGATGTATGCAGGACTTCTCCAATCATATCGTCCACTTTTTTTAGTTGACTGCAAGCTCATATTCAGATCTGCCTCCATCCAATCAATAACCGATAAATATAACAAAGTCCCCGCCCCACATCTTTTTCTTCCTTAATTTCCCATTTCCTAGGATGTACTTCACACTTCGATCTGTTGCTGCTTCAGTTCCACTGCGACTTCAAAGAACACATTTCTTTAACATAAATAGATAAAGACTTAATCAAAAATCTGAGTTGCACTGAGGCACTTTACAATGGAAACAAACTGGGGACAATCTCTAAATGTTAAAAAATACTGTTTCAATAGCATAGCCACAAGACAAAAACAGCGATTTTAGTTAACTCATTAGCATTTTCTTTCCAGTGTTGTATATTATAATTGCTATAAGGCCCTCAATGATTTGCTGTATTGTGAATACAGTCATAGCTGAAGTGGTTTGCATGCCAAGCCAAACAATGATGTTTAACTAGTTTAGTCAAAACATAACACTGCCTCTCTTTCCTTTTTGCTGAACTGGCCATATTGATAGGCTTTTTACACTTTGATAACATCAGCTAGTTGATGATAATATAATAATCTGGCAAAGAGAAAAGCATGTTAAAAACACCATACGTGAAATATGTTGTAAGATAAAACAGGTATGGCATTCATTTTTTGTAGGTTCATGACTCTTGTTAGCATATTAGTATAAAATATGATTGTTGTACTCCATATGAACGCAGCGTCCTTCAAGCCAGTCTGAAGTGAAGACAGGGTATATGATATGGTTATTAGGCTTCCACAAATGATATGCAAATTGGGAATGATTTGTTTGGATTAGGACACAAACCACTCCATGGTTTGAAAAATATGACTTTCTTTCCTGTCTTGATATATTTTTCAAGGCAGGACATAGTGCACTTTTTTTTAACTACTACAAAATTATGCAGGGGGGAAATAATCTATTTTTTGTAATCTAAATCTTTTAGGAGTATACTAACGCAAATGGCCTCAACTAAAAGCTACAAACATAAGATTTTTCAAGAGGCCTTTAAAGACCTTTAAAAACATCTCTTTGTGTCATGCTCTAATGCCACATTACCATTTTGCATTTATGTGGTTGCATTAACACTAATCAGCCACTCTGCACACGCTGTTTATGTAAATGCTTCATGTTAAATTATGCAGATTCGAAAACCATATATTTTGAGCAATGGGGTGTTCATGAGAATTATTAGACTATGTTGAATTTATGAGAAGACCCAGTCCAAGAAATAGAACATGCTTTTACTAAAAACACTACAGAGAAAAAAAAAAAAAAAAACTCTTCCAAACCTGTATGGCTACTACGTATATTGTATGACGAACAGACTGAAATGTAAGTTATTCGCTAAAAATCTCACTTGACAGCTGTAGTGACCATTCACTTTCACTGTAATAAAAAAAAACAGCTTGGACATTTTTCCGTAGACAATTCCTGTTAAATAATTTCATATGGGTTTCAAAGAACATGAGGTTAATGGTGACCATTTTCATTGTAAGTGAACTTTTCCATTCGCTCTGCAGTGTAGTCGTACTTTCAAAATATTAAAAGTATTAAAAAAATATATATCTATATATCTTATTACCGTTTAGTAACACAATTATGTACATTTAACAAAGTGCATTTTTAAGGACATCAGTTACAGCTTCTACATTATGTACAGTTAATTTTAAATCATTATGTTTTAATAATTGTTTGTCAAGCTTTAAAGTGCACTTATTTTGATGTGTTGACATACCAAATTACATAAAGAACGTGATTGTAATTTTTAATAGTGTGTTTGATATTAGATTTCGATATAAATTCATATACTTTAAACATACTAAACTGCAACTACATCATTACAAATTTGTAATTTTACATACATTTTAAACTGTTGAATGTAATGACAAGCAATTATGCTAAACTAAAATATAATCTCATTTCTATTGAAACTTGTATGTCTTGTATTGAAATATATTTGTAATTACACATTTGTAACGATGTAGTTGTGATTTATTAAAATATATATGAAACTATATTGTTTTTAACCATATTTCAAAGACAATAGAATTAATTATGAAATTAGATATAAAGATGGATACTTTATGGTGTTTTTATAGTGTTTTTGATGGATGGGTCAAAAACACTAGCTAGCAAATTACATTTAATACTCATTTAAACTATAAAACATTTTCATTGATTTGCAATTAACATGCAATTACGTGTCTAAATTAACTAAACTTTACATTTCACTTGCACTTAACTATATACTTTTAACTTATATATCCATAATATTAACTCTTTTTAAGAGCATGCCTAAGTGTACTTCTTTTTCACAAAAAGCTTATACCTACAAGAATCTTTTAACAACCACAAACATGATTTTGTTGCTATCATGTTATCAAGGTAACAAAGCAATTTAGTGCATAAAGTGGGCACGTAAGAACGTAATGTCCTGAATCCTTCATAGTAGGCCACAGTGATGCTCTGTACGCAATGCCTATAAGCTGATGAAATTCTATTGGTTACATTTCTGTGATGTCACTGAGAAGCTCAGTCAATGTCCTTGACAAACTCTGACAGAAAGCTCTTTCTGCCGACAGCAGTTTTGAGTTTCTGGCATGAGTCATCACTCTATCATGCTCTCTCTTCTCTCTCTTTCTCTCTCCGCAGCGCTCACTCCACCTCTCCTCTCTTTCTCTATATGCCCATACCCCTACCCCTCCCTAAAAAGAGGTGGATGTCCTGTTATCTTCCGCGTCCCTTGGATGCAGTCGACTGATTATGGCCTTTATGTGCCTCTGCTCTGTGAGGGGGGCTTCAGAGGCTTGGGGGGAGGGGGCAACTATCACCTCTCAGGGGCTAAATGCGGCCTACAGAATAATGTAAGAAGAGATTACATTTAGAGTGGATTTTAGGTTGGGAAACTAATAGTGAAGGGGATGAAGGGAACGTGTGGAGCACAGCAAACATTAGTGTGCCACATCACAAAAGCCTGTGATTGGCTGTTTATTCCCAGGAAAAGCATTAACTGGCTTTCTAAAGGGTTATAAGCTCTCATATGTTGTTCTGGAAGAGGCTCTTAAAAATGCTCCACTTACTGCCTCAATGAAAAGGCCACACGTTTTTTCATGAGTAATGAAAAGAGGCATTCATGAATGGTATGTTTCACTGTTATATTTACATGTATGCTTGGAAATCAAGAGATGGTTTTATTTCGAACTAGTATCGTTTTTGAGAAAATACAGATTAACTGATTTTTTGACATTTGGCACAATGAATGGTTCTGAAACATCTGCATTTTTCACAGATTAGGACAGATTCATTAAGTAATAAGTCATGAGAGGCAGTGCTATATTGTGAATAGTGAATTGTAAAGTCTACACATACACTGTAATACACTGAGAAATTTAATTCAAAGCATGAGGTTAGGACAACAAAAATGGTGAAGCTGCTAGATGCAGTGGATATTATTGATTGATTGATTGATTTGATACGATACGATACGATATACTATGATCGATATTGAATGATAAATCTTGAGTGAAAGTGAACAAAAAAATTCAAAAGAATAAAACAATTATTATAAAATGGGTAATGACTCCGGATTGAATGAACCACACTGAAAGCCACTGTAAAATATCAATGGTAAAAAATTAAAAACTGGTTGATACAGAGCTGTATCTTCACACAGTATATATATACCTTCATACTATTCAGCCTTCTTTTGAAATCTGAAATGATTTCAGCATTTGACAACAGGCAGCTCAGAGTGGTGAATACAAACCATTCGTCCTTAAATTAGTAAAATAATTGTTCATGCAACTGTTAAGGAAGCAGAACCATGAAGGTGAACTGGAATCATTACATCCTGTATGACTGCATCTCATCATGCAGCTCTGTTTTAACACACTCTATTTAAGAGAGCTTCATTTGGTTAAGAAAAGCTAGAAGCAAATTATTAGTAACTGAAAGCAGACAATATCCTCTGTCCCAATGACATGACGCCAGACAGGGGCTTTAATGCAAGCGTGTTAGACATCCATCATCACCGTACATGTAAATGCACTGGTCTTGATGAGAAGAAATAAGTGCTATTCAATTAGCACTGAAATGTTCACATTTAATGGCTTTGACCCGTGTATAAAACACTGTTTTCAAGCTATCCGGGCTCTCACTCACACACAAGCACACACACTCATTCATTCAGGCTTTCTCTTTCACAGCCAGCAGTCCCTTCCCAATAAAATAACAACTTCCTCACCAAAGTCAACCATCTTGATTCCTCCTCCTGTGGTGAGCAGGATGTTGTTGCCCTTGACATCTCGATGGATGGTCTTATTGATGTGTAAATGCTGGAGACCCTTCAGAGACAAGAGCACATGTTACTGACTCAAGCTCACTGAAAAGATACATTTTCGTAAATATTTTAAAATATAGAGGATCGGGGCTTGTTTTGGATTTTTACCATGAGTGCTTCATGTAGGATGTAGGCAATGATGGGTTCCTCCATGCGGTCTCCTCTTTTCAACATACCTTTAGCCAGATCTGTGACAGACCCTCCATTACACAACTGCAAACAATTGAATACATGAAGTCATTAAAAAAAATAATAATAACAATAACAATAATAACAATAATAATAATAATAAAAACAGGAAACACATATAGAGGCACCTATGTATATATTAATTTTCTATTTTGGTGAAAATAAATAACTAAATGAGCGAGAGAGATGGGACGACCGAGAGAGAGAGGAGATGCTCTAATTATATATAAATACTACTTTATATTATTTTTCTGGTAAAAAAATAATATCTATAAGAAAAACATGAAATGAAAAAATTATAAATACATTAATTAAAAAACCTTTATGCAAACAAAAAAACACACTACGAGAGCAACCTGAAAAAAAAGGAAAGAAAGAAATGAGCACTTTTTATGCCAAACAAAGAATAAATTTTTGATATATGGATAATACAAGCTGTTTCTGGTAGGGTAGGTAGGTAGATCAGATAGCTTGAAGATTAGATAGGATAGATAGAAGATTGATAGCATAGATAGATTGGATAGACGGATAGTAGGATAGATATTTTCCCCTTTCATCAAGCAGGGACCAAACAGGTCAAAATAATAGGTTCCTCATAGAAAAATGTGAAAAGTTACCGAGTGGAGTTTAACACAAGTTGGCGGTGTTTTGTAAAGTTACAAAGACTGATTTTTTAGTATAGTGAGGATAATGTGCAGGGATTTTTAAATTGCTCAATTTGTAAAAATCTAACTGCACCCTCGTTTTTTATAGCAAAAGATGCCCTATTAAAAATAACATAAAGTGGTTGATGGCTGGGGTTATCTGAATCAATGTTAAATGATTGGCTTCGTCAGAGAACACCGGAGGTGCTCTGTGTAGATACGTCGAAAATGGTTTCTTTTTTTTTTTTCTTGTTCTCTGAAGCAGCCCTCTTTTAAAATTACATAAAAAATTCCTCCTTTGTACTTTTGTAGCAATTTTTACTTGTTGCCCATCATTCTGGCATAAACAATACCTTATTATTAGAGCCATTTAATACGGACCGCCAATGTCAGGGTAGGGATGAGGTGAGGACTCACTGATGCAGGAGATGGGATTTTATTAATAAAAAAAACAAAAAAAAAAAACAAACAAAAAAACTAACCTGTGGTGGGAAAACACAGGATGGGCACCGACAAGGCAAGGCAAGGAAAGGCCAAGGTTTTTTTTTTTTTAGGGTATTACTTCAGGATCAGCCGACATTAATGGTGAAATAAGGATCAACAAACAGCATCGCATTGCTGGGTTCTCTATTTCTGTTACTGATGACAACAAATTGCATGGGGACACTGCCAAACACACAAGGAGGCAAATATATAATGGGAGCAAATGAAGAGGGGATAACCGAGGGAAAACACAAAGTGGGGCAAATTAACCCATAGTCAGTCAGGTAACAAAGATGGGGTGCGGGTAGGTCTATGACAAATGGACTATGAGCGCACATGGAAACTAACTAGTGAAACAAAGGGTACCCAGAAAGCCATGTGCTCACACAAAACAAAAAAACAAGCACATTTTTCTTCTATGGCACAGCAAAACAATCACAAAGCCATTGTGATGAACAAAGACAAGACTACGAAACACGCACCTAAATAGAGAAATACCATAAGCAAGAAGTAAGTTTTACACAAGAAAGGAATCATAAAGTGCACAACACAGACAACGACAGCATGCAGCCAGCGTAAAACCAAGCTGCGTGCTACACGGCACAAGGACAATATCAGGACATGAAAAGGCCATGCAGTCAATAAAAACGAGATGAGTGATAACAAAAAACAACAAGACAACAAGAAAAGCACAAGGTTTGTGTTCGGCCGCATGCTTTTCTTGTTGTCTTGTGTTGTTGTTGTACTCAGCTCGTGTTATCGGCTGCATGCTTTCATGTCCTGTTTTGTCTTGTGCTACACAAAACACAACACACGTGGACAGAAGAGCGCACGGCCGAGCGAACTTGAGACCGCATGCTCCCACAACAAGACAGAACATAGAGCGTGAGTTTCCGGACCCCGACACGAAACCAAAACTCAACAAGACATGAGTGCCGGAATCCAAACACCATGCTCCAACATGAAACAAGGAAACAGGACACTCTCGAAGCCTCACGCTCACATGAAAACAATGACATGATGGGAGTGGTCAGGGCTCTGTCACAAAATCATGAATAACACTAGACTGAAGTGACAGAACCCTGACCCCAAAGGCAAACACGGCTGTCTTCGGCCCGCTGCTATTGTAACGGGACAAAATGTTTGTATGAATGCTTTGACAGTCTCTTATTCACAATATCCCAAAATCTATTCTTTTCTGTTTTGATGAAAGAAGTAGAAATAAAGAGGCAGAGATGTGCACCTTGTAGAAAAAACATGTCTAACCAATAAAGAAAAAAACTGCAAATTGCCTCTAATGTTACTAATGCAACCAATTACAAATCCTTTGAAAACAATCTGCTTGATCCGGCCTCTCAGCAGAACACTGAACACTTCAAAGGTAACATCAATGACTCACATCACTTTATGTCCCGAGAGGCCATTTACATTTTCAAATACATTTACTTCTATTTCCAAGACTCATCCCAAGGGGTTTGGATGGATGGGTGGATAGACTTGATTTCCCTGATTATGCATAAAGCTCAAACATCTGCAGAACATCTCGGTTACGTATGCAACCCTCGTTCCCTGAAGGAGGGAACGGGAGGGGGAAATTCCACCGGTTGGTGACCGGTCAAGAATTGGGACTCTCGCTTAGAGGAGGACAAATACAATTAGGTGTAAAACTAAACGAGGCTGCACATTGGCATGCATCCAGGGCTGCCGCTTATTCAAGAGTGAGAAATTGAAAAAAAAAGGCAGCCGGTGCAACGCATACCAGGTTTTCGCTGAGGAGCCGAGCCAGTGACCCAACTGCTCAGCAGTGGTACAGCAGCCGTGGCGACGGGACGTGACGTCTCCGTTCCTTCCTTTGGGAAGGAGGGGTACATATTAAAGAACTTACCTTCTTCAGCGGTTCATCTTGAGTCACGTCGCTGGTTGACCCACCGACAAATGGGGGATCATACACGGTTGTCGTAGCACTACCCACTCAGTGAGATTGGATAACACTGGGAAAACTTACTCAGAATCACTTGAACGGAAAGGTTGCGGAAGCCATCTTCCCGGAAGGACGGACCTCGTCGGAGCCCTTACAACATCATGAAACAACCATTTAGGTGCAACTAGGAAGGTTAGAGTGATCTAACCCTCTGGGAAATGGCTAGAAAGTCTGTGTGGAAACAGGGCTATAACAACATATGGGATTCCACGTAACGTCTTATAACATAATGGAACCCCAGCCCTCTACGGTTCCACGGATTAATCAAGTGAGGGCCGCACAGGATTGTTTCACCACGTCTGGTGGGCCGAGGGGGATGGAGGAGCTCAAAGGGTCTACAGTACGGAACACTCTAGGCAGTTTAGATTTTAGCAAGCAGACACTAAACCGGGTCCTCTCAGTGCCTCTACCTGTTTGAGGTGAGAACACAGAAGGATACCTGCTCCAAACGAAGGCTATAGAATCTAGCGAACAAGTTGGGGGTCGCCCAGCCCGCAGCTCCACAAATATCTGTCAAGGAAGGGGGACAACGAGCCAGCGGCCCAAGTAGGTGTGAAACCTGAGCGGGCCGGGCAACCCTGTCATGATAAGGCCCGGTTGGCAGTGGCATCCACTTACCCAGTGGCGCCATCATTGCTTAGAGATGGGCCTTCCCCTTATGCCAGCCTCGAAACAGACAAAGAGCTGATTGAGGTCACTAAAGTTTGTGTGGTCTCCTACCATTCAAAGGCTCTTGGACGAGACAAAGCAAAAAGCTAGGGCCGGATATGCCTCCTCCGGGGGAGCGCTTGAGGTCACTACCTGATACCTGAAGGGGGTAGTAGAACCTTGGGCACCATACAAAAAAGGGGCTTTTTTGGGCGGGGGGCAGAGGATTTACCTGGGGAAGTTCAGCAGGGTCCAAATATACGGAAAGAAATCGTCGATCCGAAAAAGGTGTGCAGGTCCCCTAATCCTGGCCAGTGCAAGCAGGACAGAATTGTCATGATAGGAAACTCAGCTCAAATGATAAAAAGGATTAAAGGGGCCTTGGTGAGTGCTTGGTAGCACTAGAGGGAGGTCCCAAGCGGGTTTATAGAGGGGTATGGGAGGTTTCAACTTTCTCGCCCCCCTAGGGAAAACCTGATGTACCAGGTTCATGGCTTCATAACGATTTAACCTTCCACGGGGTCATGGTTAGCAGCAATAGCAGCGACATAGACTTTAACCCTACTGGGGTCTTGGGGTTTTGGGCCCTGGAGAAGTTTTGACATGTCCTGATATTTGTGCTTTTTTCAGTTGCTAATAAAAATTTTAATGACTAAGTTTAGTAGCACCACAATCAGCACAAACTGGGCTACAATAATATGTGAGCAGCATGAATGTACATGTTTGTGTTTGTGAGAAAACAATGTTTATGCGTGCTTAGTGAAAAACTACAGTTTTAAAGTCACTGAAATAAGGCCATAAAAACACATACAGAACATTTGATCACAGGACTATTGAGAACAGATCTTGAAGTCTAGAGTTTTTGCATCAGAATGATGTGAAAATCATCTTGTTTACTCACTCACAGAAAACAATTATATTGATTTAAATTTTTTAAGACACTTTTTGTGTAGAAAAGGAATATGAGAGGGGGCGTGAATGGTCATGTATAACGAGTGATTCACACCTGAGAAGACAAAAGCCTGCATAATGAGCTGCATAATGAGCTGTCAGGTTGACTGAGAGGGGAAAATTGCTAACAAAGAAAAAGAAGAGGAAAAAAGAAATGCATCATTTTTTTTTTGTGGGTATTTATTTAGAACTATATATAACTTGGGGTCCAGGTTTTTGTGCGGGGCAGGAATCTCAGAGCCTGTGGTACATGTCAACGTCAGTCTCTGGTTTCATGACCAAGTGGGCTGCTTATTTGCTTTAGCTCTCTTTGCAACAGGTTATTTTACACTGTTATTCTCACATCTGAAATAAAAAAGCCAGCATGCTATTTACACAAACTACATTATTAACATTATTATGATGTTCACTGATAATAGTACTAATTTATCTAAACAAAGAACACAAATACCACATAGCAAACATATTTTACCACAAAGTAACTAAATCAACTGAAAGTAACATCTGTAAAATAGTGAATGCACAATTACTCTAAGATTCTGAACGGAGTTGAAAACAAGTGCCCCCTTACTGTGAGAGATGCAGGTGAAGGCAAGAGTGGTGTACTCCCCACAGTACCTTAGTATATTATGCATACTTCATGAGAAAACAATGCCAATTCTTAAATTTTAACACTATCAACCACAAATAACATCACCATATAGTCTTAGGCATAATAAAAGTACAATTACTACACTGTGCACTTACTCAGTATGATTTTACAGCGAACTCAAAACTGAACGACGTGCATGTGCCTTTCTTGTGCAAGATGACGGTGATGCAGCCACAGTCCTAAACGAAAACTGAACAAACATTTCCAAACATTTCAGAGTCATGACTCATAAGACATGGGTGATAGGCAAATTCAAAAATATTAACCCAGAAAGCAGATGTATTCAGGACCGAGCTTAGTGAAATTTCACAAACACAAGGCAATGATTTGCATAGGGCCTATACAACAAAAAAAATATAGTTATAAAACAATTAGTATGGTATATTCGGGAAAGAGAACTATCCTATCCCACACAGTAAAGTTTTGACGTAAGTATTCTGACAGAGACTAGTAAATTATAACTCATATTACTTTTATGCTCATATTTCTGTCTGTTATCAACATAAAAAACATCCTTTTTACCTTGGGGCATCGTGCCATTTAGATGCTGGGAATGAAAAACTTCATAATGTTTCACTTGATTTCATACATTTTAGTCAGGAATTATAGTTTGGGAAATGTCTAACTAGTAAAATGTGTACAAGTTATGTGAAAACTAATACAAATAGGTTAATAAAAAAGACTTACTCATATTTTTTCCTGAGGTAATCCAAAGCTTATTGAGGTGAATTCTGTCTTATTCCTCTCAACGCGACGCAAACAGTAAAACTTGAGGTCTTGCTGCTGTGTTTGCTGTGATGTGGGCGTTTACACGGCGCGCGCTTCACGTGGATGATTATAATATTTATAGCGCGCTCAGCGCGTGGGCTTGGTCGCATTAGAGATAATGAAGGGAGACTTGAAAAACTGGACATCGCGTTGGTTTAATATGGATTACTTTATCACAGAATATTTGCGTTCGATAAGACTTGCTTAGTTTAAAAATAGACATGTCAAACTTTCTATAGATATATCTCTCATGTACTGTATGTGTGTCAAATATTCGCTGAGTTTCAGTTCATTTTAATGACGCGTCTCTAAATAAAGATCACGCAGACCAAGGTGGCAGACAGCGCACCCTGTTTGTTTTCTTTATTTTATAAAATGCACAAAGTTCTGTTGTTATTACGTGTGTATACAAATAAAAGTAGACCCTTTACAGATTCGATTGATGTATTTCTCTTATCTGTAAGATCAAAACTGAATGTGTAATTTAAGTTCTTTTCGGTGTTATCAGGAGACGATGCCTCAAAACGCGTATCCGCGTTAAACGACCTCAGAGGGTTAGGGGTGGAGGAAAATTAGCCTTTTGCTCCAACCCGTCTGGAAAAAGTAAAAACAACCCAGCACAATCCTGGATCGGGCATCTCAGGGGGTCTGGGAAGAAGAACACTCACTCGATGAAACAGGTTCCAACTTCCAAGGCCGTCTAAAAAGTGTGTTCTCGTAAGACGGTGCCTCTTTGTCAGGAAAGTGGATGGTGTCAACCTACTATGGGGTAGGTCACCTGGACCCCGAGTCAAATTAGGGGAACCAGGACATGAAGTTTCAGAGGTTGGACGCAGGTGCCAAAGGGTGGCCCCATCTCTGAGTCAGTAGACAGTAGATCCTTCTCTCAGAGCGAATATGACTCAGGGATGGGGTGCATGAGGAGCACTGGGAAAAGGTCCAAGTGGGCCAATACGGCGCCCACAAGCAGGGACCCTTTTTTGCCCTTACCTCATCTTCCTGACCTTGCACAGCGTCTGTGCGAAAAGGCTCACTGGGAATTTTTTCTTACCATCGGGGAGGAGTACGGGGAGGCAGCTCGTGACAGCTTGTGGAATGCACAGTTGTGAAGGGCCGGAATTTAATGGCATGAAGCGACCTCAGCGATTCTGACTCCAGGAGGGAGCGAGGTGGGAAGGCGAGTTGCGGACCAGGCAGGGGGGTGCAGAGGAGCATAGACCACCTTGCGGCTGATGTAGCAAGGTCGCAGTGTTGTTCCGTGGCGGACCAGCACAGTGCTTGCCCAGTAAGCGCCCTCTGAGGACTGGTTCAAGGCAAGGCATACTGCTAAAAACAAACACACCCCTCCGGTGGTTGATGTTGGGGCCAGTTCCAATACCCCCGTGGACATGATCCTTTGCAAAAAGCTGATCCTGGAGCTGCGCTGATTTGAGCAGCTTATCGAGTCATTGGGAATGTGAACGCCCGTTCTTTCAGGGGAACAAGGGCTG
Organism: Sinocyclocheilus anophthalmus; assembly: GCA_018155175.1. Classification (NCBI taxonomy): domain Eukaryota; kingdom Metazoa; phylum Chordata; class Actinopteri; order Cypriniformes; family Cyprinidae; genus Sinocyclocheilus; species Sinocyclocheilus anophthalmus. The sequence continues at coordinate 360,660 of JADLZN010009686.1, read as the reverse complement.
CTTCCGCAACTTTCGTGAAGATACGAGACGTCAGGGATAGCCCGGAGGGCAGGACCTTGTACTGATACGCTCGTCCTTCGGACGCGAACCACAGCAATGGTCTGTGGTGAGGAAGGATCGACAAATAAAAGTAAAGGTCATGTCAGGTCACTCGCTGCAAAAACAAATTTCATGGTGGATGTACCGAAAGATGCGTTTCTGCGTCAACATCTTGAAAGGTAAACGAGAAAACAGACCGCGTCAAGACACAGGTTCAAAGGGGAATGATGATGAAGATGGATGCCGTGAACTTGGGGGACGACAGCGCGAACGAATCGCATAGCCGAGCGAGTCTGCGGGTCCGCAGGAGGCACAGACATTTATGGGCTAGCCAGGCACCCAGACACCGTACAAGCTGGACCAGTGGGACCACCGACGTACCCGTGGTGGGGGAGCGAGGTGGAACGCAGGGACCCGATCCGTTGGGCGGACCGAAGAGGGGTCTGAGTGTGCTGTGCAACGCTTACCTGGTTCCACGGTTTGGCAGAGGGTGCGTGAGTATGGCCTTTGTTGACGCTCTCGAACCGCTCGCTGCTGCCTGCTGGCGATGGAGGATGAGTGTGGTCCGGTGTTGGACCGATCGCAACTCTCCATGCCCTCTTGGGACCAAGAGACAGAGAAAACTGCTCTCCTGTCGAGATTTTTGGAATCCAGATCATCCACCCGGCGCTCCTCTGGGGGAGGGAGAGGTGCATTCGGATGCAGCGTGGGAGTGGGGGTGGACACAGGGGGCCGCCCTCGGCGATGAGGAGGCTGGGGCGCTGCAGCCGGCGGACAGGCGGAGGCAGCAGCTGCCCGCCGGGGGGGCAGGACATGTCGGATCACATCTGTTGCTCCTGTGCAGGCTGAGAAACTGATGGGGTCGGGAAAGCATAGCAGTCATTTTCGGATCAAAGGCCGGTCTGGGGACCAGGAAAATTGAGGAACCGAAACTTGTCGGTCTGTCCCTCATGTCGGCCAAGACACAGCAGATGATGGCCGCTCCGGACCACGAGTTGGGACATTCGGCACGACCCAGAGAAACTCGCAGGACCGTCATATCTCGAAGCGTGAGGTCCAAATTTGGGTTAAGGGGGCTCTTCAAGACTTCCAGTTTGACCACTTGGTGAGAGGTCCGCAGTGCTTTAGCCTTAAAGAAACATGCGTAACGCCGTAGCGGTTTTTTGTAAGGTGGAGGCAGCTTGCACTTTCACAGGCCACATAAAGCATCGAGGACAGACAGACGAGACTACAGAACCGGGGAGGGGAGGCCACGGTTTGCCCTGCCGGGTTGGAGGAGGTTATCAGGGACCACAAACCTGGCATCGAGCAATCCAGGGGGAGGAACGCTCCACGGTGGGGCTCCTGTATGAACCCCCTCTATACCACACCGTTGAGGAGTTGGGAGGGAGGAGGAGTTAGAAGGTCGGTTTCCGGCAGAAACAAATTGCTTCACGACCTGGTTAAAGCTCCTCAATCTGCACCTCTGGCAAATAAGATTGGCACCGGGGCGCGGCGCTAAGAACCAGCGTAAGCCTACCCCAAAAAGAACCAATGTCAACTTGAGGGGCTAGGGAACAGTGGAGAGTGACATTCGAGATTACCTCGACGGCGGCAACGGGAAAGAAGCAGTTCATTTAAGGATGCGTAATTCTGGCATTGCACAGTCCCAGAGGGCTAGCAAGCGCGCCCGATATCTTCCTCTCCAGACAGCTCCAGATAGCCTAATAGGATACTGCTGGTACACTCCTTGTAGAGGGCCTAACACGTTCCTTTGGCAGCTCAACTGGTTGCGGAGTGCAAAGAAGGACAGATGGGGACCGAGGGGTTGGTTACCATGGGGGTTTCCAATCACGGAAGTGGCCCCCACCTGACTGCCGCCATGACCAAGAAACTAGATGAGGTCAGAGGGAATGGCGGTCAGCTATTTTTGAGGTAAAAGGAGCCTTGGCTGCACTCCCAAGATGGTCATCTTCCTAGCAATGAGAACATGGACTCATCCCCGACAAACCGCCCACCTCAGTGTGCGTAAATGCCCGACACGTGAGGGCAGCTATAGTGACCATCCTTCGACACCAGGTAACGACCACATCCAGAAAGGCACGGGTGATACGTTGTCTGTAGCAAAGACGCAACGGTCGGTTGCCAGACGCCAAAAAGTCGTTTTAAAAGACGCAACATCGCGTGTTTACCAGACGCAGCGTATTAAAAAGATTGCCACCTGTGAAATGCTCTTGTAGGGAAAAGATCTTTAGGGCGGTGTAGTGCAGCCTGATGTGTGCAACTCACTCGACATGGGAAACCACCACCACTGAAGCATCGTACCACCAACACCAAGAGATCCAAAGAGCGTGCGGAACTCGTTCAGTCTTCTTCTCTCAGTAGAGTAGTCAGGAGCAAAACGATGTGATTGCTCGGCTCTGAAGCGAAAAAAAACTGGTATGCGTTGCACCGGCTGCCTTTTTATGCTCACGCTTTGATCAGCGGCAGCTGGATGCAAATCATCAAAGCAATGTGAATGGCTGAGGTTTAGGGTACCACTCGAAGTGGATTGGTCTCTCTAAGCGAGATCCCAATTCGTCGGTCACTGATGTGACGTCGAGGAGACGTGATACGACTGAAAGGGAATGAAAATATGTTAAAGCTGAATCGGGTCATTTCTGTGTCACTAGTGGCAGCAAACAGAACTGTTGGCAAGGAGTTGCTATTGTGTTTTGAGTTGTTTTAGCACATTGCTATGTGATTGCTAGGGTGTTATGTGTTGTTTGTAGGTGGAATTCAAATATGATATATATGATATTCGTTTTCTGTTTTACATTGTCTGTCGGGGAAACCTGTATTCGATCCAATTTTTGTAACAGCACTCTGAGCCAATTTGAGGTATCATTTATGTCCGTAGCACAAACCTGTGTGGATTTACATCTCAAAATGTAGTACTTGGTGGTCATTCACACAAAATACATGTTTGTGTTCTAAAACACAAAGTGCAGGGAAGTGAAATAGAAAGAAACAGGTCTAGTGATGCACTTTTTAAAAATTTAACTTCTTTGCACTTGAGCACCATGTTTTTAGAATGCCGTGAATGCTCAAGTGCAAGAAGATGCAAGACAGAAGCGCAATGTTCAAACACATCCGTCTAGTGCAGATTTACATGGAAAAGCAGTACACTGAAAAGCAGTACATTGCAACACAACATATGGGCTGTGTGAATGACCCCTTATTGTTTGGTAAAAGAAGAAGAGAAAAAGATCAACACCACAACTGTGACTGTGATATTGTTCAATACGTACATGTCGTAAGTTCAATAAATCAATAATAATACTTGCATTTTAGACACATTATTGGGAGTTTGTGAACTTAAAAGACTTGCAGCGATCAAAGTCAGGTATCGTTCTGAGGGCCCTTGTTCTGAGTGTCTAGGGAGAAGCTAGATAGACATGGTACGACACTGGAAATTAACTGCATAAGGTGGATAATTTTCTCTCCAAAAACACCAATGAGGGTGCTAACTAAATACAAAGTACAAATAAGCAAAAAGTGCTCACAAAACCATAAAGAAAATTGCTGGAGCAGCAAACAATGCAGAAAGACCCTTATCTGGGCACAGTCCTTGGTGTTTCACAACAGCACATCCTTCCCCCCAACTCACAACACACTGTTTAAATACTAATATTTCCCACCAAACAAAATTGGAACAAAGCAATTCAATGGGATTACAGTAACTCTTCATCTACAATTCATATTACAGCGGTGCACTAAAACGGTGCTACTGTGGTGACGTCATTATGAAGGTGATTTACTTTGTCTTTTTTTTTGCTTTGTCAACGAACATATTTCCAAACAAACTCGCCACTGACCGGTTCTGTGTGTCTGAGTGTGAGGGACTGAGGGGTCAGGAAGAAGGAACACCAACTTTTACCAAAAGAAATACGGGTCTTCAATCAAACCCAAGTCAAAAAACATAACTTACAAACTCAAACAAAGAAGAAGAAGGTCAAACATAGACAAACTAACAGACTGCAACTGACTCCAAAATGAACAAAGCAGACAACATCTGATTGATGAAACAAACTCATCTACATAGTGGATGGCCTATGGGTGAGTACATTTTCAGCAAATTGTAATTTTTCGGTTAGCTTTTATAGCTTTAATAAAGCTCTTTCTCACTCTCTACAAAACACAACTAAATATTGTTTACCTCTGTTTTTTGTCTTTTTTTTCTTTTATAACCCCTCTCAAAAAGGGCAACAAATCTTTCTATTGAACTTGTTCTGGACATCCATGTTTGGTAAGTGGTGGGCTGAAAGGGTAATTTATCATTGGGTTCAACAAGAAAGGTGAGACTTGGACACTTAAACAAAAAAAGTATGTTGATGGGTGTGAAATGGAGTATTCCCTAAGATCCGAAGCGTATTTTGAAATCTCATTACTTCTGTGCCAGAGGGGCCTTTGGCATTTTAGCACACCTTCCTGTTTCAGTGCGGTTTACCAAAGTTAATTGAGTTAACTGCAGGGAGCTACCCATTTCATTTATAGCTACAGTAAATGCTTCAGAGTCAAGCACAGAGGTGGCAGCAAACGTGTTCTTTCGAGTTGCTGATGCAGTAACTGAAGGTAATTGGTAATCATATTGTAAAAAAAAAGAAAAGAAAAAAAAGACCCTACTCTACTAAAAATAAAGGTTTGATATATTTACAGTAGGACATTTACAAAATATCTTTATGGAACATGATCTTTACTTAATATCCTAATTATTTTTGGCATAAAAGAAAAATCTATAATTTTGACCCATACGATGTATTTTTGGCTATTGCTACACATATACCCCAGCGACTTAAGACTGGTTTTGTGCTCCAGCGTCCCATATGAGCATAAACATTCTGCTAAACAATTGCATGCTGTGCAGAAGAAAGGAATTCATGTTGGTTTGAAATAACATGATAAAATCATTAATTCTGTACAGGAATTAAAAAGCGGAACCTTTTAAATGAAACCTTTTCGTTTAATTACTTCCTGTTTTATTTTTAGACTGTATCACTCTGGATTGCCACAGGCTGCGGAGGACATGTTATTAATGTCATCTACTGATGTGTCATCAACATAATTCCTCACATACGGATGAAAAGACTCAAGACTCATATCCCTTTAAGTCCTCATAGTTACTTGGAATAACATACCTGGAGCTTCTGACTTTGAATATTTAATTTGAGCTGAATGTTTTGTTAAGTGCAGCAGACTATCAAATCACTAGCGTTCTTTAATCTCTGTGTGTGTGGCCCTCACACCTTCACAGAAAAACACCTCTATTGTTCAAATGACCTTATCATTTGCACTCAAATAATGAGCTAGGTGTCCGCTTTCCCTCAACGTTTAATGAAAAAGCCCTGACAAACATTTTAAACCTCATTGTGAATTAATGATGGGCACAAGCTAGACACATCAGACATGGTTCGAAAAGGGCTTCGTTTCAAAGGGTGCGCCAAAGAACCCGTCATTCAATACAGGAAACAAGGCCAAAATCCACAGCCACCACTTTGATCATATTATTAAACAGCAGGGCAATGCACCATTTGATCGGTTGCTTTAACCACAATGTGTTAAGTTGAATATAATTACAAATAAAGACATTGGCAAAAACAGTTTGAAACAACGTGTTGCATTAAAACTGACCTATAGTAACTACACTGGAGTTGTTCCAAGAGTCAATGATGCTTGAACTTCACAGAAATCTTCTTATTTATGTCAAGTACTTTATTAAATATATTGGAGGAACCCAAGCCATATCTATAATAGAGAATAGAATATCAAAGTAATTTTAAGCAACACCAACTGCCCATTTCAACATGGTAAAAAAACGCATAACATTGCATAACAATACCCTGGCAACTACCCACAACACCTTAGCATTGGGGCAGAGAGTAAAGAAAGTGTATATTAATTAGGCATATTAATAGTCGTGCTGTCCTAACAAGCATCACTGAGATGCAGTGCCTAAAATAAAAACTACTTCATGAAAATTTGATAAAAAAAAAAAAATGATCCTTTGACTTCACAAATGCATAAAATGTTCGGCAAGGCTGCATTTATTTGATCCAAAATACAGGGGAAAAAAAAATTTACTGTGAATATTATTACAATTTAAATAAAATTATTTATTTTAATGCAACCAAAATGCTGAATTTTCAGCAGCCATTGCTCAAATTTTTGTTTGAAATAATATTGTTTCTTTCTCTCTCTCTCTCTTTTGTAACAATGAAAAAGTATTCGCTGTCAAATATCTTACTGACTCCAGACATTTGAACAGTAGTGTAAAAAAGGTTTACATTAATGTATTAACAACAGTGTACAACATTTTTAACAGTGTAAATATTCTACTGCCCATTGCTAATTAGTGTTTTATTTTACATTAATGTTAATTTATGCAGATAAAGGTGTTAAAATGTGTAAAATGCATATGCACAAATTTCATTGCTATGCACTGCTATTTCATGTTAGCCATTGCATTAACTAATGCTACCTATAGAATCATATTACAACTTTTTGCAAATAACTTGAGCAATGATGCAAGCACCATTTTATATTTATTGTCTCCAGTTTGTAAGAATCCAGTCAATAAATCCACTTCATCAAGCAGGCTTTTACAAACTACATATCTGCAAAAGGCCAGGCATTTTAAACGAATTGTATGAATAACAGTGGCACAGAGACATACTGTTTCATGTGAAACTACAGCAATGAACCGCTGTCGTCAGTCCTATCCCAGCCATTAACCACCAACTGGAGCCAACTTGAACAAAACTGAATAGAGATCATTTCCGATATCTTTGAAGTTTTAAAATGACGGAGCGGAGTCGGCCCCTTATACGACGAGGAACCGGTGAGTACAGATGAAAGCGGTTCCCTTCATATCCATAATTAGAACACACAACACAAAAGAGAAGCAGAACAAGCACTGATGAGAAGCCAGCAAATGGAGGATGCAATTTGTGCGAGTCCTCTCTGTAATCAGGGGTCACTCAATGTGGAGGAGCCTTCTTCGCGATTCCTACTGAAATACGGAAAATTACAGTTCAGAGGGGACGACTGTAACCATGGCAATTTAACCCCCCTGCGTTCCCCCATCTCCTCGGCTGCTAACTTGCTGCTGACAGCTTGAATGCTCGGCTGTGATTCCAGCCAGAGGATTAACTTCCACATTTGGATTGCTGACAGTGGATTTTGCATGAAGGGGTTTGCATACAGAAATGCAAAGGTCTTTAGGGAAACACAAACAAGAAAAAAGATCAATCCTTCTACTGCAGTTGAGACACTTGCTTAAAGCTTTGCAAAGGAAGAAAATAGCTTTTGTCATTTGTGGTAACTGTTATTGACATACATTTTTATTTTATTTTATTTATTTGGCTCCAGTTGCTCCAGACAGTATTTGAACACGACACTCGATATATCATATCTAGCAGGAGATTTGATTGATTTGATAAAATTCTTAAAGCAAGTGACATTTGTAAACAAATCATTCTAGAGCTATTCTCTGAGATGCAACCTTTTTTATTATTTTATTAAAAAATGTGTTTTAAACGAATAGAAAATTTCAAATGCTAAAACAATAAATATATTGTTTGAAATAATAAAAAAGGTTAAATCTATTATATTTGAATTCCAGAATTCAGATGTTTTCAGACATATGTGGAAGACTGTGTGATATCACCTTTTTATGTAGCGTTTCCACGACATCCGGTTCATGAACTTTCCATTTCATTGACTCTCGCACCACACAAACTGTTGCATAGCACCCCGGACTACATTTCCCATCATGCATTGCACTGATTGCACTCAGCATGAATTGCACACACCTGTTTACTCTGATTGCACCCAGCTGTTTCATATCACTCCCTCACTATATAACACTCACTCTTATCCCCGTCAAGCTGCCGAGTATTGTTTAGCAAATTTTTTTTTTTATCACTCTCCTAGAGATAGCTACTTACGGAGCCCTTGTCATTGCCTTAGCCTTAGCCTTAGCCTTAGCCCTAGTCATTAGCCTTAGCCTTAGCCCTAGTCATTAGCCTTAGCCTTAGTCATTTGCCTTAGCCTTAGCCTTCCCGGTTTCTGATCTTCGCCTGGTTCCCTGGATTCACCCCTTTTGTCTTGCCCCTTTTGATTCTGTCTGCCGATCGTCGACCTGCGCTAGCCCTAGGACTATTCTTGTGTTTTGCCCACCATATACCTGTTTGCCATCATCTGACCCCTGCCTGCTGTATTACCACGTCTCTGTCTTCTCCAATAAAAAGCTCTGCGAATGGATCCGCAAGTCTCACGTCTCGTCAGCCCCGTAACAATATGTGCATGTTTATTATTATTATTATTATGTGTTAATTAATTAATAATTTTTTTATTTATATATTTATTATTATCATTTTATTTATTTTTTTTACAAATACTGACTCAAAGTCATGGTATTGTCTTCTGAGATTAGGTTACAGGACTATGTGGGACATGTTAACTAACCCACCTCAGCCCCACAACTTGAGACCGAGGTAAAGTTTCACACCAGGTAAACATGACTTAACCTCTTCAGACAGGTCTAATATACTGAACACAATCCAAGGTCCGATTCAGCTGCGCAAAAGCATAAAATAAAAGCCTTGTTTACGATCTGTTTCCCCAGGGTAAGTGTATTGATAATGTGATTAAAAAAAGATATTATACAATACTAACTGACATTTGATCATGTGCTTTCCTCCAAGTCAGCAAAAGGTCTCAGAAATGTCTATTTGCACTGTGATCATCCGAGAATAAAGATAAGTGGCGGAGATGTTCTGATGTCAGTGTCAATATTCTGTTGAGCTCCATGGCTTCAAAGAGCTACAATGTTTATAAATGTCTGAGATCGAAAGCACATTTAAAGGGGTCATATGATGCTGCTAAAAAAGAACATTATTTTGTGTATTTGGTGTAATGAAATGTGTTTATGCGGTTTAAAGTTAAAAAAACACATTATTTTCCACATACTGTACATTACTGTTTCTCCTCTATGCCCCGCCTTTCTGAAAAGCGTCGATTTTTACAAAGCTCATCGGTCTGAAAAAGCGAGGTGTGCTGTGATTGGCCAGCTATACAATGCGTTGTGAGTGGCCGAATACCTCAAGCGTGTGACGGAAATGTTACGCCCCTTACTATATTGTGATGCCCTGTCTGGCTGGAGTGACAAGACAAAAGCATTAAAACCCATTACAAACGAGGCATTTGTTGCATCCAGTGGGGACATAATTACTGATTATAATGACTTATACTGTCTTTTTACGCGTTGCGTTGCATCGCGCCGCGTAAACATAAAACCCTGTCTGCATTTGTGATCGGAGAAATGACAAACAACAAGTGCTACTCTACACTGCCCAAAACTCGCGTTTGAATCATCAGTGGCAAATCCTTTAAATGAAAACGTACTTACGTGAGTCAGAACTGCTGGCATTTTAGTCTAACGTTACTCTCCCATGGATCAGTAAACAGTCCTCCATAAATGTGCTGCACACATCTGGATATTTGTGTTGAAGTGTTCTGGAACAGTGTTGTAAATTTAACTTAACCACTGATTTCTAGTCGTGACCTCTTTTGGAAGACCAAACAAAGTAGTTTCGCTTTCACAACGAAAAACACAGCGGCCTAGCGTGAGGGGAAGCCCCGGCTTAGCGTGCGCTGAGGCCGGGCTAGAGTGAGCTGAGGCGGCGGGGTCGAGAACGGCGCGCCCGGCGGATGCGACGAATGAGCGGCAACCACATGTGACGACCCCGGACTGGACTCTGCTTTGTCAACGGTGAAAGTTGATGTATTCCCTCAGCGACCAGCACAGATCAGCTCTAGGCATGACGAAGCGGATATCGTCCTCTTTTGGAAGACCAAACAAAGTAGTTTCGCTTTTAACAACGAAGCACACAGCACCTTCACGACATGGCTGCAGCGTCAACAATACTACAGTGAGAATAAAAGTTACGCCTTCTTTCTTTGTGTGAACATTTGGGCGGCATTATGCAAATCTTCCCACATAGTGATGTAGATATGTGGGGGCGTGTTAGAACGAGGCGTTTTAGGGGGGTGTGGCTGACTCTGAACTTTTATAAAGAATATCTCTTTGGATTTGAGACTTTAGTCTTTGCAACTTTACAGATCTTCTTTATGCACCAAGAGCTTGTAACACTCCAAAGAGAAAGGAAAAATTGAAATCGCATCATATGACCCCTTTAAAGAATACAAGACAAAAACCTAACACTGAGAAGATTCCTTCCAAACCTGTACATCTGAAGTTTTCATACAACATAATTTTGAAAACCAACTGCAAATAATTCGCTCCTCACAAAAAGTAGTGGTTTATTACTGAAATGGGTTGTTTAGTAAACTTGGACTGACATCTTAAGAGCAGAGTAGTTTAATGATAGCCCAAACAATTTAATTTGACTTTCTTTAAGCCTTAATATAAGGGGGTCAACCCCCAAATCCCAACAAATATACTCCCTCCACCACCTATATTTAAATATACACCACAATAATACCATACAATTGAATGTGAAGTTCCTTGAAGTCCCATGTAATTATCATGGTATTGTATGTGCAAAAGGTTATCATGGTATATAGCATAGTACTATGGTATTACCATCAAATGTCATATCTGTATCATTGTACTTTGGGAGAATTATGAAAATCCAACAGTAAGCTTTAATAAAAATAAAAAAACATGCTTTGAGGATATTTGAAAAAGTTTGCAATTTAGTTCATATTAGTCTCAAATTAAACTATGCATTACGTCACTTCTGCAATTTGATGAGCTGAAATTAAACTTTCTCAGAAGGTTGTTGTGCATAACCATACAAGCAGTTGTGTGACTATAAAAAATGAACAACATATTATTAAATTAAAGAATACAAATAATACACATTAAATACGAGGTGTATATCATTTTATGTTCCAGTACTGGCACATTCAAATTACTGTATGATTCAGGTGTAATAACACAACTACATTAGTAAATTCAAAACAACACACTTTTTTTCTGGATAATTACTGCTGAAAGACATAACTAATGTGCATCCGAGCAGGCACCGGACATCTATGTAACGTCAGGTTGGCGTTGGACATGACGTCGGACAGACATTGCGTTTTGGTTGAAAATGAAAATCGGGTTAACGTCAATATATGACGTTAAGCTGACGTTGACTTAACATTGGATTTTGGTTACACAACCTAAAAACAACAAAAAACGTCAGCTGATGTCAGTATTGGACATAAATTTAACATTGACATTAGACGTTGAATTTACATTGAATTTTGGTCACCCAACGTCGATTTAACCAAATATCAACGTTGTGTGCCTGCTGGGATTATTCATCAATACATAGTACAGTATGGTGCAATATAAAGCGACCTCACTGTTAGAACACTGTAACCCATTACAGAGGCAGACCATCTCTTTCCTGCTAAAGCCTGTGTGTCTGAATACAGATCTGGTATCTGAACTTGCTAATCTTAGCAGGACACAGTCAATCCACATTAGTAGTCACATCCACCCCCACCCCCCATACCTGTCTTGCCACAAAAACTCTGTCCAGACCTACTGCTGAAATAAAGTCTCTTATGTAACACTCGTCTTATCCCATTTCCACAACGCTCACCTTTATACCTGTCTGTTCTCAAGCAGTCAAACAACACAAAGGTCACTAAGATTACTGTAGGCCTAATGTAATTTTAAAAGAGAGATTCACCCTGACGTTTCACAGCTTTGAGAAATGTTCTGTCTGTGTCTTCCAATTTAAATGCACTCCTAAACACAGAGGTGTTGATACTAATTATTACCAACATAATTTGCTAATCCTCTATAAACAGATTTCCACTGCTTTCATACGTACCCCATCAGCCCACACTGTGATGGTAGCAATAAATCTATAATGTGATAATGATATAGCATGCAGTACACTTTTTACAAGCCCAATTTAACAAGTGTGTGATATACAAGAAGCTTAAATAAATGAGGCTCACGTGCATGACATGGAACTGAACTTCACCTCTAGCACTAGCCATAGCTGGTCTCCGATCTTGACATCCTTCTTGTAGAACATTCCAAAAAACTTGACGACATTGGGATGGTCTGAGAGAGTTCTGAGGATGTTATATTCAGCTTCAATTTCCTCATCAATGTCCTGAAAGAAACAGATTAATTTAATAGACTTTTAAGAAACACTGGGCAATGGTTCAAACTTCCATTCTCATTTTGGAGTGAACAGAAACATTTCTTAAACTATCCAGTCTTTCATGAAACACAAAGGGAGGCACTGATGCAAAAAAAAGAAGAAAAAAAAAATTGTGAGTCATTTTATCTATTGAAATTAGCGAAACCAGAAAGGCCATGAAATGCCAGCATTAATAAAGCCCTACAGGCCACAACGGTACACTACACTTGGGGGATATATTGAAATAATATTTGTTGGCTTCCATGTCGTCCAATGTCGGAAAATTACTGTTTACTGATTGAACCTGGAGGAAAAACAACCTCAGAGTGTAGAATTTTAATGGATACGGTGCACAGGTCTTTTGTGTGATGCCTTTTGGCTTCAAAAGTGCTCCACATTTCTATTACTACACATGATTACTGCATTTCCTGTGCTTGGAAAGCAGTGAAAATAAATATTTGTGAATATCTAAGGTACAATGACCATGGCAGCTGCAGTCTATTAAATTAAGCCTAGATTTATTTGATCTAGATGAGTAATTTTAAATATACTGGCAGCCAAAGGCCATTGAAATACTTTCAAGCCTCCTTTCAGGACCTTGAAAGGGTGAACTGGAGAAACTCTGGTGAAGTAAATTAACACAAATTGCACATTTTCTGAAAATCCATCTCTTCATGATTAGTCTGGGTATGTGCTGTTAGGGGTGCTTTTATTTGGCCCATCACTAAAAGGAAAGAGTGTGTGGCAGGAGAAATAACAACAGAAAGAGAGAGAGAGAGAGAGAGAGAGAGAGAGCCTTTTGGCATTATCTGCAGGATTATAGATGTTCTGTTCTTAATATGATAGTGGCAAGTAGTTGCTCTCAGTGGTCAGTAATTGCCTGCAGGTCTCTCTTAAGGCATAAACACTCTCACAGGTACACGCAATTGCGAAAATACATGCATATGCACACAAATGTGAACGGACTGAACCTGAAGGGCTTACCATGACTCTGCCCTTAACCTCAGTTCTGTACAAATCTGACCTTGAGTTTGCTCTGTGTTTAAACATTTTCGACTCAGGGTTCGGTAAAACAGGACTCATAGATGTGCATGTTTTGAGAGTTGTGCTTGTTGTCTCTCTTTGTGACCTAAAAACATACACCACAGACAGGTATGATCTAGTATGGTTTTACTCACATGGATTGGATCCAGTATTTTGACGGCGGCTTTGCTGCCATTGACCCTGTTAAGCACTTTATAAACTTTCCCATATGTCCCTTTACCAATAGTCTCAATGATCTCCCAGGTGTCGGATGGATCTGGAAAGCTGTCAAAGACGATGGATTTCCCTGAGTGAGGAAACATCTTCTCGAGTGATCTCCTGAGGAGAAAGAGCACATTGAGTCTTGAGTTATAGACGACTACTTGCTGTTTTTCCATTTGACTTATGGTGGTTAACTTGGAAGTTGTTGTTTTTTCACTTGTGATGCCTGCACACAAGAGATAACACATTTTAACAACCATGTGATGAGTAAAATAACCTCTGCATGAAAATGCATACTAATATGTAAATATAGGTTTTAAAATTAGCCGTGGCACAGCTAGGACTATTTTTGCATAATCGCAATGTTGCTCCAGGATTAACAAAATCCATATATACAGTAGTAACATGTCCTGCTTGACAAGATCACCCTTTATCATGTCTGAATAAGCATATCCCTCAGATTTTTTGCAAAAGCTGCTGGCTTTTACCTGTCACAAAACTTTGGATTAAAATGTTTTGGTTCAATTTATATCTCCAGGGTTTTGATCTCAGAATTTGTGAATTCCTCTTCAGAAAACAATGTCTGAGAAAAGCAGGAAGATATGATCAAAGGCAGAAAGATCTGAGGATGCAGTGAACTAATTTACCAAAGGGTCAGAAGTTCTGTTCCTTCAAAGATGACATTATGTGCAGATTGCTCAACAAATCCTAGCAGTAACTATGACTTAGTGAAAGAATACATTACATTTCAATTGGCACAAGGCAAAAACTTTTTGACAGAAACTTACTTCATAAAATAAACCCAGTAGCAGAATTTCAAATGTTCTGAAGAAAGCTTGAATGGTGCTTGTCTGTGCAAAGCACTATGCTAGAGTATTCTGGTGGGCATTGCTTTTGAGTGGCTGAGGTGTTCTGGGGTTTTGATTTATTGCATTTTGGGGAAAAAATTATAACATTTTATAATAAATCTTTGAAAATCAAAATCTGGATTTGAATTGTTTATGTTATTATAACCTAAAGATGCTATGTGAAAGTTTGAAACAGAAAATAGTGGTTTTCATCTTGACACTTTCTTGTTAAGAAAACACATTTTTACTCAAATTAGTAAAAATTTTTGGAACCAAACTCTTCATATATATATATATTATATATCTAATATATAGCTAATATATTATTTTTAGAGCATTGGTAGAGGATCATTTTTAGAATAGTTTCAACTATAAATTTGTAATTGCCGTTAAGCATTAAAGTCAATAAAGTTCTGCACCATTTAATATTACAACCTACTGTTAGACAAATAAACAATATTATTTTACAGAATTGTGTGGAAAATAAATATATAAACATTCTTTAAATGTTGTGTTCCACAGAATAAATAGTATATAGTCGTAAGCAGTATCTGATCAAAGTATTTTTTCTTTTACCGTATTGACCCGAATATAAGACAAAAAAAATGTTTTTTTCTTGGAAATACATCTGAAAAAACGCGGGGGTGGGGTCGTCTTATATTCAGGGTCTAGACTTTGTCATGTCAATAATACACCCACAACAATTGGTGGCGCCAAATACGCATAAAACGAGTATGCCATGAAATACGTAATGTAATGCGTGTTGTAAAGATCGTGAGTAAAAACAAAAGAACAAGAAAAGCTTACAGCTGCATGAGTCGTGACTGTCACGTTAGCCTGATGGGACCAAACTCCCTTTGTGATTTTAAAACATAAGACAGTTCCCAGATTTGAAGACTACAGTAAGATTTAACTTCTACTGTTAATAAGACTTTGGTAGGCTACTATTAGTTCGATAGCCTAAATGTTCTAATTCAGATGGGCTACCTGTTTTGTATTTTTAATGGTATACCAAAAAGTGTATATTTTTTAAATGTGATTGTTGGTACATTTTACCAGTTTTTACCATACTTTCAAAACAAAAGTTAAAATAGAAAAAATATGCAATATGAAAATAATTGAAGACAAAATGTGTTTTACTGAGAAAAAACAAGATTTGTTTTTTAAAAAGCCTTTTTCCAAAAGGTACATCTGGAAAAAGGGGGGTCGTCTTATATTCGGGCCAATACGGTAAATACTGTAATTTTTCAGACCAACCCAACTCCTATCCAAACGCATGCCGGCAAAATCAGTCATAAATACTTTTGTTATTTAAAAGTAGTATGAAAAACACATTAATCCCAAACAATAGTTAATCAAACATGAAATTATGTTACTACTGTTAGTACTCGCTGATCTTTTTATTCTGTCTCTCAACCAGACTCACCATTTGTAACCCTACCGGGTGAAAGTTCAACCAGCTCTTTCTCTACTCTAACTGCAATTAAACCCACTTTCAAGATAAAAATTGTAAAATTCAACATGTCACTTACATTCCTTTCTTAAATGGTCGATGAACATTTTGTTGAATAAGTCCATATTGACCCTGTGGAAGCAGTCGTGGCGTGTGAACACTTGTGGAGGAGTTAACCACAGCTAAAGCTAATCTCAGCGAGCCATGCCTGGCACCAGAAACAATGCTAAGCAGCAGAAGATATGTTGGGATTAAGAGGAATTAGTCGACTACGCCATGAGCCTTTCCTCATTTAGATACTCATTGATACAGGCGCCAAAGCTAGTACGAACAACTAAGAATATAATGCCAGGGGAACTACCTCGCTAACCCAAAGAAAGTAACTAGATAGAGTAGCTTAGGAAGCATCTTTATCCTTTGTTAGGGGTTTTAATTTACACCAGAGAAAGTTATGTCACGCAGTGTTTTAGTATTTATAAAACTCAATGTTTATTACTGAAATTGCCATCTTTTCTATTAATATGGCACAGATTGGTGTCCTATTACTATTTATTTTCAGTAGCAAGAACTATTAGGTATTTTGGAAGATTCCTAAAAGTTGTAATGCAAAGGAAGTAACAGCATTTCTTTCATTCTTTTTTCATATGGTGGAACCGTGGAAGGACAAATAAAAACAAATCGCATTCCATTGTCTCAATTTTCAGACAAATTGTTGCGCTGGCTGAATTTGTCTAGCTCAAACATTCATCAGTTATTGTGTTAAGAAAATAATCAAACAGAAATGTAAGTTTACCAGCAACTACAAACCAACCTTTGGTCCCAAACTAACTAGCCCCCCACTGAGGGATATCATAATTTAGGCTAAATCTGCAATCCTGTTATCTACTCCTGCAACAGTTTTCTCTTGGCATTGGTTCCTTTCACCCTTTGTTGTAAAAAGAACAAAACTCCGATTTCATTTTCAAGCCAAATTTTCATACACATTTGTAGAAAGTGGCAATTAAGATACTATGTTTCAGGATATACAATGCAATCAAAAGGAGCATGTTGGCCTACCTGCTTTTTGGTAGAAACCTGCACAAGTTAAAGAAACAACCAAATGTGTTATAAAATCTAATTTAAGCATGATATAGGACATCGTCATTACTTATGCCAAGTCATTAGCCTTCTAAACAGCGAGGCCACACAGCATGTAACGGAGTACATGTACAGCTCAATGTAGTGCCCGAGGATCTTCCACAGATGTTCAATAATGAAGTGAGATTCTATATGTTACAAAACTCCATGACACAGGAGAAACCGAAAGATAAGACTAGCCCACCTCATCCCTCACAAATTACGAGACATTGGGTGTGAGTGTGTAACATGACCTTCCTACCTAGGGTACTTAGAGGTTATTATGAGGTGCATTAGTGTCTGAATTTTTAAGTGGCCCTTGCTAAGCAAGCATCACTGTTACTGCTCCTACAGGTTTGAGGCATTAATGATAATGGACTCTTTTCATTTGAGCTGGTAAGTAACCACCAAGCAACCTCCCAGAACGCCTTAACATTTTGTCATAAAGTTTGCATTTACAAGCAATACTTACTATTTTCCAATAAATAAATAAATGATTGTGTTTGCAAATGATATGTGTAAAGACCTAGGTCAAGAATTAAAAGTTAAGGCTATACTGTAAGAAAAAATATTTAGCAAAAATTGTACCTTGAGGTGTACAACAGCTTCTCACTGGGGCAGTACCCTTGAAAAGACACCTTTGTACCTTCTTTACCCATAAAGGGTGCATATTACTACTTTAGAGTGGTAATAGGTAACCTTCAGGTAACAATATAAACTCGTATAGTACTATTAAGGGTACTGTCCCAGTGCTAAGCTATTGTAACTCAAAAGGTACAATTTGTGCACTTTTTTGAGAGTGTATGCATGTTTGCATTAATTTTGCACATTATTTGCTTAAACCATGCTGGTACATAAGAACAGATTAACATTACGTAGCAACATTCCATCAGTTGACCATATGTCCTCTTTTTCCCAGACATGTCCTGGCCGAGATTTCCAAATTGCCTAAAATGTCCAGATTTTGGCTTTGTTTATACGATTTACATTCTCTCAGGCCTCATTCATTATATGCATGCATATTTGCATTTGACCATTCTTTGTAGATCCCACCTTCTTGCACGCCACAATTCATCGATTATGGACAATCCCTGCACACTATTGGTCAAACTACTTTTCAGTCATTACCTTCAGCAAATATGAAAACAAACCCCCCAAAAAACAGACATTTTAATCAAACAAAAGCATGTATGTTCACCCTACATTACTTTAAACACACATGAAAGAATTCACTAAGAATGAGAGCTGGTACGATTTTATTTGCACATGTTGTCTGCGCTGGTTTAGCATCCAGTTCAGTAAAAAAGCTAAAATGGTGTACTGCACCACACATCTGGATATGCTTGGTTATAATTATTTTCTCCATCATTTGCTGAATTATGGCAACCATAATCACAACAGAATTTACACAAATATATCTTCTTAATAAAGTTTTGTTAGGAAGGTAAAAGGAAAATAGCAATGATTTTTGTGAATATGGTACAATCTATAACAATCATAATTTGCATACAAAAAAGGTGAGTTTGCCTTAATTTAAATATGGCGCAGCACTATTTCAGTGCATTTAGCACCTGGCTAAACTGTATTGTGAGTGCAGGGTTTTGCACTGAAATACTGTGCACAAAAATACTGGCACAATTATAAATGTAGTGCAATAGTGAATTCACTGTACATTTGCATACCTGTTTTGCCCAGATGTCATCTTTGCCTGCTTTGCATCCAGAGAGCAACTTTATGAAAGGGCTCAGCACTCTGAAACATTTCAAGATAATACATTTTGCACTATGGTAAGTTGCCTTATTTCACCTTTTTAAAGAACAAAAGTTGAAGCAACTTGAGGAGAGTGAGGAAACAGGAGCCAGGTCTGCCAGAGGAAGAAAGGAGACCTGAGCTAATTTACAAGGCTGTGAGTGGGTTGAAGTTTCAGTTTAACCTTTGCAGGGCAAAGCATGCAGAGGAAAAAGAAGTTGAAAGACTCATTTTAAGACACCATTACATTGACAACAAATGATCCTTAAGCCACAAAAATAAATATCAAGATAAATGTAAACATTTGTATCATGCACCAAAATGGTGCATCCAAATAGAAAATACAACCATTGTTTTATGAATATGCATATTAAGAAGTCAGCAATATCACATGACACAAAACATTTTGTTAGTTTTTCATGTTACTCCAAATAGTATATATTTAACATGTTATATTATTATTATTATTATTATAGTAGGATAATTTGCCATGCTACTGCCAAAAAAAAAAAAATAATTGTTGAATCAAATAAAATGAACTGATGTTTACCTGAAACTTTAGATGCAAATCAAAACCACATCCCTATAAAGTCTCATTGTGGCTAAGACATGTATTACCCAAAGGCACATGCACGTACACATTCAAAGCACCGAATTACAGCCAACCCCACACCTTGAAGGTAAGCAAATCAGTCAAATTTGGTTATCTAGCCCTGCCCTTACTAAGTTAATCTAAGGCATTAAAAAGAAATGCATTTAATATAACTAATACAACTCAAATGCAATAAAGCCAGTTCCACAGATAGTGCTTGCCTTGAATGATTGCCTTTTGTAAAAACCATGTTTTTCTCTATTTGCAAAGAACTACAATGTGTTTACCTAATACTACAGAGTCTATAATTCTACAACAACCTATAAACACCTGCTTTAAGATCCAAACTTTCAAACAAAAGGTAAAAAGCCCACACCATGCAAGTAAACAAACTTCAACTTACAGTTCGCCGCTGCTTCTACATGCTCAGGTATCAATCAGTCATAGTGTCCCGTCACAGAGGAAGGTGACTGTGCTAGTTACTGCCTACAGTTAGGTTATCTCTCTGTATTATGCATTATTCATCAACAAAAAGTAACACAATATTGTACAATATCCCAACATGCTTGGCTTCTGACCGCTTTAATGTCACCTCAATGTTGATGCTAGGCTGAGGTGACCTATGGACGAAGGCATGCAATATCACTTGCAGATGACAGATTAAAACAGGCAACTGTTTGGACACCCATACTGTAATAGGTGCAATGGGGCATGACACCAGGCTATATAACAGTTTTTCTACCTACAGTGCATGCACTCGGTAAGAGCAGTGTAAGGACAGACAGCTTGATTTCTTTGAGGTTTATGCTATTGTTCTGTTCTGACTTAACCCACAATGGCTATAACAGTGCAACAGATGGTTCTGTGATTGCTACTACATCCAAGCCTGCACTGCTGATGATTTAATGTGACTCATCTATCTTATAGAGACATCTAGTGTCTCTACTTCTGGCAATGACAACACCATTGCCTAGCAGACAGGGTTGTTTCAGTAACAGTATGTTAACTAGATATGTTTAGTTGCTGCATTTGTATAATTTATTTGTATCATTTCATAGAACATTTTGGCCAAAAATTAAATTTTTTTTTTAAAGCTAATGTAATAAAAAGTATCCAAACTACTTGTCTTATAGGGTTGCAGGGATGCAGAAGCCTGTTCCAGCATCGCGGGCTGAAAGCGGGGAAACACTCTGCAAGGAAGGAAGGTATAAAAGCTGCTGTAGGTCAATTAAGATTTAATGAATGAACTCACCCTTCGATTGGACTCTTGTTGTGTCAAATGTGAGAAGACTTTCCAGTTTTATGGAAGTCACCATCTTTGATATTACTTGGACTAGACTGTCTTCCAAGGTTGCAGGTGATAGTTACGAGTAGAACATAGGCTTTACTCATGTTGCACATTCATAAAGATAATTGTAGCGTCTGGACCACTCAAACACACAATATATATTTTGTTAGCTAGATTTCACAAATACTCTGTAACACCCCAGGACGCCGAACAGGACCCTGGTTTCATGGTAACCCGATACATTTACAACCTTGTGGAATGCGAGCAGACTCTCAGCTGCATTCTCCAGAAGCAAGAGGCACAAATGCACAGTAAATGGACTGTTCTCTAATTAATTCATAGGAAGACCTTTCTTTGAATTAACACACATATTCTTTTAGGCCATTGTGTATATTATTGCTGTTTTGTATTAATCTGTTGTATTATAGACTATTTTTATCCATGCTTACGATAAACCACTCATTCATATAACCTTACATATACCTTGTTTAGTATCTATGAATTCGCCTTCTGATGATCTAAACAAGAATGTATATTATATGTTGGTACATAGGCAATATATTAGTGCCCTGAGAACCTTTAGTATTTTCGATTCAAGTTCCAGATACTAAAGTACCATGTTTCCACACAAAGAGTCATAAACTCCACAGGATCTCAAAACGCCCACTTGGGATTACGGCTTTTCTCATTGGATAAGCCCATCTTGAGAGGCGGGGATCTTCTCTGACCTTAAGGCTGACACACCATGTGAC
Source organism: Sinocyclocheilus anophthalmus (assembly GCA_018155175.1). Taxonomy (NCBI): domain Eukaryota; kingdom Metazoa; phylum Chordata; class Actinopteri; order Cypriniformes; family Cyprinidae; genus Sinocyclocheilus; species Sinocyclocheilus anophthalmus. The sequence goes on along the minus strand of JADLZN010009686.1, from coordinate 339,384 downwards.
CCGCCCAGACGGTGGTTCGGTCAGCTGCGATCAGATGTGAAAACCTTCAGATACCAAGCATTGTGCCAGGCCTTCGGCCTTGAATTTCCATTGCATCAAGATTCTCTGACTCAGAACTGGTTCTTTCTCATCAACTAACTTCAGCAAAAGATAGACTGGAAACCTTAAGATTGCATCAGGAATCTCTTTCAGACAGCCGAGACTCGCAAGTATCAAACTTAGTCTTTTTAATTGATACATTAAGTATAATTTGCACCTTTTACAAAGGTGTTTGAACTAAGAATCTGACGTATCCCCAGGTGTAGATATGTTGAATATGCAAATGGTTCCATAAAATAAATTCCTTATGCCTCTTTCTGTACTGAGTTAAACTTTAACCCTTTCCTATACCAACTGTATGCGTGTGTGTGTGTGTATGTGTATGTGTATGTTAGACCAGTTTATGTGTGTATGTAGGATGTTAGACCAGTTTATGTGTTTATGTAGTATGTTAGACTAGTTTAAGTGTTTATGTAGTTAATAAAACCTTACTTGTATCACACTTGACTTTGTTCATTGTTTGCTCATAACTGGAGTAATTTAATCATGCAGATTTATGCTACAAGTTTTTGTAGAATTGTACAGTAAGAAAGATCTTTCCCTAAACCAGGAAATTAATGTTCTTAGAATTGAAAGACAGTTGACCCTGAGAGGTCAGCTAATATCTACAGCGGATCTAAAATATGAATATTAATTATAACTAGTTATGGTTAATTATTCATATTTCCTGTCATGAGCTGATTCGTTACAGATTTTGGTGGAGAATGCGGGCATGATAAAACGAAAGTTATGAGTTTAAACACTGTCAACTTAAAAGTGTGTGCGTGATAGTCCAGGTTAAAATAGGTTGTGACTTGAGATGCCCTGTTGTGTCCCTGTTTGCTGGCTTGTTTAGATGTAGATAAAGTGGGGATTTGAATTGGTACCGCTATTATAATTGGAAGAGTCTTTATGTATTTCATGCTTAATGGTATCAGTGTAAGGTTAATCTGATTTTAGCAAAGGAACCCTAATTTCAGTTTTAAAGCATAAATCTGTCTTGACAAATCGTAAGTCTGAATCTCAGCTCAGCGGTATTTCCAAACTGTACCATAATGTAATATGTTTTAGTGAAGAAATCACAAAATTGCAGTGTTGTTTAAATTGTTTCTGAAGAAGGATTCTCAGTACAGTTATATCAGGGTAGATTTGAGTGATGCTCCTCTTTCTACAGCATAAAGCCCTTGTAAATTAAAATTGGATCAATGAAATTCATCTAAACTCTGACTGCATATATACAAGCAACCTGGTGGTCATTGTGTTTCACTCGCTGAGTGAAATTAAAGGGTAATACTGTACTTTAGTGTGAGGCACACATAACTACATATATGTTTAAAACGGTTTTAACTTACAGTAAACCCGTTTTTGTAATTCTTTAAACAAGTGCAAGAATTTTATTGTTACATTAGAGAAGCACTCCGAAGTGTTAGTTAATACACCAAGTCGTGCAGGCTGAAAGCACCATCTAAACGTGGCAACTTTTTAAATAACAGACAATTAACTGCGTTAATTACACTGGCAAGCATTGGTTACCGTGACAACAACTTGCCACAGGAAGCGCTAACTTCACATAGCACAACACGCCATGTTGTAAGACAAACCACTTGAAGCAGCTAAGCTAACACGACTTAGTATAGTTTCATTTTAGGCTAAGCTACTCACATAGCTTTAACAATTAGGGGTTAACACACTTTAATTGAAGCTCTTAAATACAGCATGCATGTGTCCAGTGTGAAGCAATTTGAATTTAACCTAACCCCTGGTTTCTGATTTTTCCATTTCTCTTCCTTCTTTTTTCTATGTTTCTCAATCTTCAATTAGTCTCAGCTAATTTAACTATCTTTTTACATGTTATCCCCCTTTTGTTTTGATTTTCTCTCTGAACCTCAAAAGGAACCAGAGACATTTCTATTTTTGATTTGTTTATTTTCAAACATGTGCCCTAACTTTTAAGACCCTGTTACAAAGTCATCTAGACAAACACTCGGGCATAACTATCATCCTGATTACCAAACCTAGGCATAATCTGAAATAGAAATACTCTCCTTTTCCTTTTCCTTCTGCTTTTCCCTTTTCTCCTTCATTCCTCAGAGATTAAGCCTGTTTGGGGAACCGTCAGTAAATTCTGAGTGATAATTTGACAATAAGAGTAGTCTTAAGTCATCAATCAAAACCCTGTTTATGCCCTTTTCAGCAAACATATGCTGACCCAAACCTATTTTAGCATTCACACTCTGTTTTGATCTTGTAGTAGTCTCTAGCCCCTACTCTCAACACAAGTGTGCAAAAATGTTGCAGATGCTCAGACTAACTGCCCAGAATGCAGACCAAAGAGGGCTGGCCAGGCGTTGTGAGGAACACCCCCTACCCAGGGCCGACGACCACCTACTGAGCCGAAAGCAACTGGACACAGAGAGAAGAGGACCTCAGACTCCTGACTCGAGCGAGAGTTATGGCTACAAAAAGCTCACCAAGGTCATCATCTTCCTGGCCCACAACCTAATGGGATTGAAACAGGAGGTAAATGATCTCAAGCAACAGATCACAGTGGTATCCCACAAGGACTCCAGCAGAATGGAGTTAGAGGGGGGAAATTGATAGACTTCAAGAGACTCAGATCCAGCAGCTGAACAACACTCAAGACAAGCACCGAGCTCGGACTGCCAGCACCAGAACCCCTCTCAACAGGCCCTAGACAGGCCCAAATATAAACCATCCACAGAACAGAACCAGAAAGCTACATCTGAATCAGCAGAGATCATGAGACTTTTAAAGGAACTCCTCCAAGAAAAGCACCATAAGGAAAAGGAAAGGGATGAGTCAGACCAGCTATGACTGAACATTAACTCTGACCCCAACACCCACTCAGAGTCCCCTCAAAATGAACTGCCCAACCAGATCACTGCTAATCCACTGTTAACCACAGAACCAGATATCTCATCACCAGGTGGTGACATCACTCAACCACCTCAGCTGACTGTGGAACCGCCAGAACCAGCCAACACTTTCTGCTTAACAACTCAGCAGACATAACCATAATACCTCAAGCAACCACAGAGAGGAGGGGATCCCTTTCAAGCATCCCTGCAGCAGCGCATGATTTGACCCCCAGAGACTTTGACAAGCTAGCCAGAAAAATCCCAGCATTCACATGGCTAGGGAAACAATAGTTTCCTACTTTATGCAGTACGAGCAGTAATTTAGAACGGTGGCGTCGTTTTAAACATTGCTTGCAAGCAGACCCAATAATCAATCTTATGTGTCTGTTTCATAAGTTAGTAACTTCTTCTCCATGCGCATACCAGTTCCTGATCAATACCAGATAAAATTATAGTTTGAATGCGCCTTCCTACAAGCAGTAAGAAGTTTTTCAGTGCTTTAATGTGTTTAAATTGTACGATAAGAAGCTAACCTGATTTTAGCGAAGACATCCTAATTTCTGTGTTAGTAGAGCATAGGTCTATTTTCTGACGACGAAATCTCGGGATTAGCAGCTCATATAAATGGTACCAGAATAAATCGGTCTGATTTTGGGCGAAGAAATCCCCTTCTTCAGTACTGTGTAGGTGATCTGAGCGATGCTCCTCATTTCACTGATTTAAGGCCTTAGTATGTGTTATGTATCATTGTATTCATATCGACCCACTCATGTGAAACATTTACGTAACTCTTATACATGCGCGCACGAGGTTCTGATTATAATCAGATAAAACTGTAGCTTGAATGTGCCTTCCTACAGGTAGTAGAAAAATGTTTCAGTGCTATAATGTGTTTAAATAATACGATAAGAAACTAACCTGATTTTAACGAAGAAATCCTAATTTCTGTTGTTATTAGAGGGTACCGCTGTTCTGCTAGTAAAAAAACCTCAGGATTAGGAGCTCATATAAATGGTACCAGAATACATCAGTCTGATCTTGGGCGAAGAAATCTCCTTTTTCAGCACTGTGTAGGTGATCTGAGCGATACTCCTCATTTCATTAATTTAAGGCCTTATTATGTGTTACGTTTCATTGTATTTCATTATGACTCGCTCTTTTGAAACATTTACGTAAAATTAATGGTTTTATTCTAGCGTAGCTAACTACGAATCCCCCATTGCCTGTGAAGTGAATGTGCTGTTTTGACTAATTAATGAATTTGTATGGGACATGCATGATTTTCCCATGCATGCTCACAGCAGTGCAAGCCTGCTCCACGTGCACTTGTTGTGAGCTTGCATTGGTCTCCTAGCAACACGTGACCCCGGAAGTGTAAGCAGAATCTTCCGGGTTAATCTGACAACAGCACCCACTTCACAGACCTGTGTAAACAAAGAATTGCGTGTAACTAACGCTAACTCTTAAGCTGAGCCCTTTACCTCAACTGCTAGCTTTTAGCATCTGACTAACACTTAGATGTAAAAGTGTGAAGTGTAACTTTCTAACCACACCTCTCTCTCCCTCTCTCTCCCCGTCACTCCTGGGTGTCACTTCCTTTTGATGCCATCACAGGTCCCTGTGGTCCCTACCCACATGCTGTAGTTTTACTTGTGTTATTGTTTATTTTTTTGTTTTGTCTTTATTCTACCTTTTTTTTTTATTTTTATTGCATTTATTTACATTTGTTTAGCACAAATGTACCAATTCAGCTACATTGATTTGTATTACATTTGAGATTTAATTAAATCACCAAATCTATATAATTTTTTATTTAGTTATATTATTTTTTATTTATTTTATGTTTTTCTTTCACTGTTCATTTTCCTACAGCTCTTAGGAACCCCTTTTTTTTATTTTTTTTTTTTGATTTTACTGTTGGGTTGTTGGTTTTTGACTTTTACCTTATTTTAGTTATTTCACCATCACCATCTTTGCTTTTTGTATAGGATTTCAGTAGTTCTAGCAACTGTTGTTTCCTTAATGAGTTATATAGGTTATTAGTAGCCTAATCCCTGTTTTCCTCTCTACTTCTCCTCACGCCTCAGTGCCAGGCCTAATACATTGAAAGGCAGCTACCATTCCACACAATATAGGCTAAGATTGAACTAGGAACAATTCCCACTGTTTCTTTTTCTTTTGCCGAGGTATTTGGTGGGTCCCTGCTAGTTTAGCTAACAGCCTAACCCTAGGGTTATGAAGTCAATTGCAGCATCACACACAAGTGACAACTGCTTAGCCCTAAATCTCCTTAAAAACTAAATTCGGATAAAATCTTCCTTTTTTTTGAGTTCATCTTATTTTATTTCAGTTTCGTCGTAGTGACCAAACCCGTTAACCATCAGTGTTTTAAGTAATAGTGTGACTACATGTATAGCCCGGTCATCAGCTGACCCCTGCTTACAGCCCCCTCAACAAAGTTATGCAAACTCTCTCTTTGTGTTCACAAACACAAAAACATAGCACCCTACCTCACTAGCTGCCTCCCACCAGCTATTCATACCTTACACGGCCTACACAGCCATTCCCCATAGAGATGGCTTAACACCTCTGTACAAACTTGCATTTGCCTTGTGCCTCTCTCTCTCCGGTGTTCCCACAAGTGTGCCAGTATGACGCAGACATTCCACAGACATCCAGCCATGCCAGCTCATGTATGTACATCCTTCGCTCCAAGCAGCCAACTACCTTCAATGGCCAACGAACGGACCCAGCCCCGAAAGACCCTGCGACACAAGTTAACAACCCGGACACCCTGCCTGACACACCAGGCCGGAACAGCCTCATCCTCTTCTTGGCCCCCACCCTCGAGGGCCTCAGACAGGAGTAAATGACTGAAACTACTGCACGTCACCGGGTTCTACAGAGCACTGACACCTGCTCAACGAGAGAAAGCACAGAACGATGCCAAGAACCTCACAGAATGGTGCGACAGAAGGGAATCACCAGTCTTCACAGAGGCTCTAACAGCTGCTAGACACCACGCGCCGCTGGAAAAAGCCATCACACAGGACTTGAAAAGAGGACTGTTTCACACAAAGTCACTGTTTAAAACAGTGTATGTGGAACTTAATGAGAGAGACACCAGAACTAAGGCCTTACAAGGCCAGCTGCATACAGCCAGTGCTGAGGTCCAAACCCTGACTCAGCAGTTAGAAAGGAGCTTGACTTGGTTCAGATAGAATTTAAACAGTCCTACCGACTGCTCATAGACTTAAGCAAAAGACAGCCGGTTGAACATCATGTCGCCAGCAGTGCAAGCCCTCCACGTCTGTGCACAGCTACGAAGGGGGGGAAAGGGAGCCAAAGCCTCTGCTTGACACTTCACAAGTCAGCTCCCTGAAAACCTCTGCAGCTGCAACAAAAAATTCAGGCGAACCGAAACAACGCAACGAGGTGAATTCAGTGTCACAAATGAACTGAAATATGCTTGCAGACCACAAGGTGAACAGATAGGGATAACACGAAACAGAACTTCCCCTGGCCGGCAGGCCCACCCCCTCAGCCAAGGGTCCGAACCTGCGAGGGGGGGGGGGGGGGCGAGAGCCCACTGTTCACACGTCACCAACCAGCAGCCACAAGGTGGTTGGGCAGGGACCCTTCCAGAGGATCACTACAGAGAGACACACCGTGTGGCCCCACAGACCCCAGCGAGCTGGCCAGAGACAACACATCTGTCAACCTAAATACTCTCAGACCCAGAGTCTGAACACGGACTGATCGCTGCGCCAGACACCAAGCAGGGCCGGCGTGAAACTCCCCATGCTTACTACCACAGACTTTGACAAACTTACTCCAAAGCTCACAATTACCCTGGGATGGCGGAGGACACCAGCTGCAAGAAGGCACCTAGGCATTAGGGCCTGCCGCACAATGCCTAATCAACAGCTCCGTAACCTGACACAGAGGGCCTTTAACAAGCACAAGGCCTCCACTAAAGTTGTTTGTCAAACCCCACTGAGTCTGAATTGCACAACTCAGAATCCAAAGCAGGCTCCAGAAGGCACCCAGCATTGCTACAATGCAAAATATAGCCCCTAGCCGGAAGAGGATAGATCCATCACCATAACAACAAACCCAGGTTCCAGACCAACCACTGGGAAAAGCCATGAAAAAGGCGTCCTCATCCTGCAAACACCACGGAGCTGCTGACACTCGCAAAAGAGCTCCTTGAACAAAACTCAACTAAGGAGTACTGAGAAGGACAAACCTCTGACTCCTTGCCTGCTGCAACAACAGCATCAGGCCCCTCCAAGGGAGGAGCATCCCTTTAAACCGGTCGACACCCCTAGAAGCAGCCAGACAACGTTGGATTGTGCAACGGGCCCACATGCCCAACAGCGCAAGCTCTACCACACAACTCAGTCAAGCTCAAGTCGGTGCCGCCACCAGAGCCAAGCGACACCGCAAACACGGGATTTCTAGTGACGTTGACCAAAGCAGAGAGCTCACAACCACCTGCCGCTTTCCTGCCATCATCACTAGGTCAGTCGGAAATTCTCTACACACTATAGAATCTCCATAACAGTTCCCGGCAATCCCTGGAACCACCTGCACTCTCACCAGTGAGAGTCTAACCCGGCTGTTCCACATCGTTGGTACCACAGATAGCCTACTGGCTAATAACATCAACAAAAAAACATCCTACCCAGACTAACTCACTTCAAGATGACAGGTGACACAGCATCAACACCTGCTGCACAAGCTCGAGGACCCACACCTTGCTACCGCCTACATCACCTGACAGCAACCACCTGACAGCATCCACCACGGCACTACAACCACTCCTGGAGGCACCAACAGTCAGAGAGCCACCACTGTCTCCCAGCCTTGAGTGGCAGGTGCGGGTCTGATTGTTCTGCACCTTTGACATCGCTCGTTGTCTATTCTATGGACAACAACGTTCGAAGGGGGGAATTTGTAGCGTCTGGACCACTCAAACACACAATATATATTTTGTTAGCTAGTTTTCACAAATACTTTGTAACACCCCAGTACGCCGAACAAGACCCTGGTTTCATGGTAACCCGATACATTTACAACCTTGTGGAATGCGAGCAGACTCTCAGCTGCATTCTCCAGAAGCAAGAGGCACAAATGCACAGTAGAAATGGACTTTTCTACTAATTAATTCATAGGAAAACCTTTCTTTGAATGAACACACATATTCTTTAGGCCATTGTGTATATTATTGCTGTGTTGAATTTAATCTGTTGTATTATAGACTATTTTTTATCCATGCTTACGATAAACCACTCATTCATATAACCTTACATATACCTTGTTTAGTATCTATGAATTCGCCTTCTGCTGATCTAAACAAGAATGTATATTATTTATTGGTACGTAGGCAATATATTAGTGCACTGAGAACCTTTAGTATTTTCGTTCAAGTATCCTCAATAACTAAGTCCATGCTTCCACACAAAGAGCTATAAAAACTCCCCAGTATCTCAAAACGCCCACTTGGGATTCCGTCTTTTCTCATTGGATAAGCCCATCTTGAGAGGCGGGGATCTTCTCTGACCTTAAAGCTGACACACCATGTGACCCCCCAGTCGGTGGTTCGGTCAGAAGCAAAGATAAAGATGTGAGAAAAACGCTTCAGGATACAAAAGCATCTGTGCCAGGCCTTTTCTTCGGCCTTGTTCCTTTCATTTCAATCAAGATTCTCTGACTCAAGATTGGTTCTTTCTCATCAACTAACTTCAGCAAAAGATAGACTGGAAACCTTAAGATTACATCAGGAATCTATTTCAGACAGCCGAGACTCGCAAGTATCAAACTTAGTCTTATTAATTGATGCATTAAGTATCAGTTACACCTTTTTACAAGGTGTGTTTGAACTGAGAATCTGACGTATCCCCAGGTGTAGATCTGCTGAATATGCAAAGTGTCCATAAAATTCATTCTTTATTCCTCTTTCTGTACTGAGTTAAACTTTCACCCTTTCCTATAACCAACTGTCATTTGTGTTTGTGTGTGTGTGTAGTGTATGTTGAGCCAGTTATTTTGTTGTATGGAGGATTTAGACCAGTTTATGTGTTTATTTAGTATGTTGGACTAGTTTAAGTGTTTATGTAGTTAATAAAACCTTACTTGTATCACACTTGACGTGTTCATTGTTTGCTCATAACCGGAGTCACTAATCATGCAGATTTACGCTACAAGCTTTTGTAGAATTGTACAGTAAGAAAGTTATTTCCCTTAACCAGGAAATTAACGTTCTTAGAATTGACAAGACAGTTGACCCTGAGAGGTCAGCTAAATACTGTATCTACAGCGGATCTAAAATATGAATAGTTAATTATAACTAGTTATGGTTAATTATTCATATTTCCTGTCATGAGCTGATTCGTTACTAGTGTTCAAGCCACTATTATAAGTCACATTTCAAGACTCACACCTTCAAGTAAATGCAGTTGTCAATCCCAAACTTTGACAGTGTAAACATAGCCTAAGGGATTTTTTCGAACATTTTATGATCTACTCATTTTGGTTTTTACAGCCTGTTGTCATTGGAGAACATTCAAGTTCCACAAATAACTTTTTTCATCTAGCGTTTTAGAAAACCATTTATATGTTGGAACATGTATATGCTTTAAAGAACCCAAAAACCAAAACAGTGATGTAACGTGAACTTTTTGAATCTCCAACCACCTCAAGTACCCTATACCGCTAAAACCAGTTCTTTATATGAAGATGGTTCTTTGCTGAACCTATGATGTTGCAAAGATCCAATTTAGACCTATAACAATGCACTGGTTCATAGATTTGTATGCCATCAATCCATTCTACCCTTCTCTGCAACAATCAACACTGACTTAAAATCTTTCCTGAGCGTCCATCCTCTCTTTGCTTGACTGGATGCCCAGTAAGTTACAGCATTCAGCTCCCATTATAACATTCGATTATTGGCAAGCATACAAGCATCTTTTTCCTGTGTCAATCAATTTCAGCAGCCTTTCACACTTCATTGGTGACAACACTCACCAACAGGGGCTGCTGCCCAACCTATTTGTGCCTGTTTATCTGTGTGGCCCGCAGAGATCGAGCATTATACTGTACCTGAAGAGCTGCAGAAAGCTGAAATATTCATGGCTGCTTCTCTGTTTCTCTGGTTTGTTATGAAGCTCCTGTGGTGTTCATTAGGTCCCTCCCTTGCCCAAGGTTCAATTTTCAAACCAGAGGAGAAACCAGATGTCATGCTGCTCGCTTTCTGTGTGCACCCCGGTAAGACTCTGTCAGAAGACGCCGCTACCTCTTCCTGTGCACCTTCATTATCTCTTTTTACCCTCCCTGTCGCTTTCCTTTCTTCGCTCTCTCTTACATAACTATCCCAGGCAAACATCATAATTCGAAGCAGTGAGAAAAAGCCAGCACTGATGTTTCGACCTCTAGAAAGAGGACTATCAATCACAAGCTGATGGGAGGACCAGAGGCAATCAATAACTCTGTATGAAGTCGTTCACGTCTCGGCCCATGAGGAGGCCCCTTGTCATGCATCACGCTGACACCTCCCCACCCCGACTTCAGGTCTCCCTGGCCTCTGACGGCCTTCATTTCCAAAGGGGTCCAATTTGATCAGCCTCCTTAAGTGGTGCTCCCTCAACTGGATCTCCCAGGCTTGAGTTACCACAGCTAAAGTGCCTCATTTCCTGCTCTGTTGGGTTACAAATGGTGCAGTCCAACCCACAGGCGGGGACACAGCAGTGGCCGTAATGACCCCATGATTAGTGTGGGCACTGGGCTCACAACCTACTTGGACTGAATCTCTGTACAAAGGCCGGCCCCCCCATTCCCATTTCACATTACCTGTTCTGGGCTCTTAATCAAAGCGGAGAAGTTCAGTCTCTATGATTGATGAACCTGCAAAAAATGTCTGAAGAAAATTTAAACTGCGCTAGCAAGCACAAAAAAATACTAATGCATAATGGTGGTTGCCAGTGTGTTACTATACAGTTGCTGAAGTGTTCTGAATGTTTTTTAGTGTGTAGCTATGCAGTTGTTCGGGTGTTGTAGGTTATGATTTCATTACATTGTGTGCCAAGTCGTTGCTACATTCTCAGAAAACAAAAGCTTTCAAAAGGTACACTTTTGTACCTTATTTAGTCCTGAAGGGTGCATATTAAAACCTTAAAGGTACATATTAGTACCTAAATGATACATATATTTTTTTTATTACCTTTTGAAAGAGTACCACTTTTTATTTATTTGGTGTAGGCCAAAAAAAACAGTCCCCAAGTATCTTTATCCGAATATGCTTTCTTTTCTATAGTATGCAAAAAACAGTATGCTAAATAAGTAGTATGTCTAAATTCACATTATCATCTGCTGGACACTTGACTATTTTTCCATAAGGCCACAGGAGGGAATGTCAATGGCAGGGAACTGTGATGCCAACATGGCGGATGTAATATGTCCACATTGCATTCATGCTACACACATATAGAACATACTTTTTTCTTTCATCAAATACAGTATACTATGAATTTGGACTACTCTTGTGATCTTCTGGTTTATATGGCAGTTTAATACTTGGGGTTAGGGGTTTGATCCAATCAATAATCCTCATTTTATGCAATAGCAATAGTGACACTTGTCTTAGTAAACACTACAAATAATACTGATTGAGACCTTCAAAAAGGTGCAAAAACTGCGTTTAGTTTCATGAGCCGGCCCATTAATGAGCTACTTAATGAAATGATTGGCTGTGACCAGCTGTTAGTGAGACAATAAAAGCAAAGGTAGCACCTGAATACTAAATATCAACAGCATGCAATCTATCAATTATATTAATCTATTGGTGATCCTTTGCCTTCTGTAACTAAAAGCATGTTTGAAATCATCAGTAAGACCCTGACAATGCAGGTTATGAAGATATGAAGATGAATTAAAATCTTTATTTAAACAATCCAGAGAAGTCTTACATTCTCCACTGGCTGATGCTTTAGGCATATGTTCTACTTAGATTTGCATCACCCTTCTCTGAACATTATTCACTCACTGTTTGACATTTTATGCTTGCCATTTCCTTACAATGACAATGAAGATCATAATGAGGGAAGAAAAAAAAACGGCCATGATGACAGATGCCTAATGCAATATGCTCACAGATATAATATAAGGCTGATTCCTGTTCTGGCTCATCAGTACATTATTATGTCCCCATTATTATCTACATATATATATATAGAATTATATATATTATATATAAATACTATATATATATATAGTATATATATATATAGTATCCGGGTAAATATTAAATAAATAATAATAATAATAATAGTTTGTAAAGAGAATCATATTGTTAATTACGTTTATAGCTTTATTATACTTTAAATTAATTTTAATAAAGGACGCATTTTACATGGGGTGAATTTTAAATAATTATGCTACTTTTTAATAGTAAGCAACATGACATTCATTAGTATTGTATTAGCGATTTCATCATGGGTTTTTGAAAAAGGTGCAAAATCTATCAAAATCATCATCATAAGATTTTAAAATATGATTTAAAATGATTTAATATTTTTTTATTATTTAAGTTGACATCCTTAATGGTCATCGCTCACCAAGCAATAGCTAACTTCAGCTTTTTATTTCCATTGCATTTCTTTTTATAGAAATATTTCTTTGAATTACAATGCAAGCATATTCATTTTTAAAAAGCTACAGAATTACAGAGGAACTGCATAATAGAAATGACCAGTATACAAATACTTCATTTTCAGTAAACAATTTTTGGACTGCAATTTTGATTATGAAACCTTTTGACCTTCGGCTCGTCATGCATCGTTTGTGTAAACTATTAGCTTCTACAACAGAAGACACACAGCTGTCTCTTCATATTGGTCTCATCATTTTTTCTTCGCTTCTTTCCACAATCAGTGCATCACAGCTGGAGATCCAGTGTATTTACACAGGCGTCATGATTGTTTCCATACACACTTGAGTCTAGGCTGTTGTGAGGCAGGTGTTGATTCAAATGGCTTTGCCTCAGGGTGACAAGCATGTCAAATTCATCAAATCCCCCAACACTGATAGGCCAGCCAAGGTTAATTTACTCATTAAAGTCCAGATTTGACTTTTTTTGTGGTTTTCTAATATCTAAAGAGTTAAATGCTCTTTTTGTCCAGGATTTTTTTTATTTAAAAGAATACCAAATTTAAATAGTAATAGCAAGCCTTAGCAATCTAATAAGTTGTCTTTACTTTAGAAAAGGAGTTCTACACAAGCATTTGAGTTATGCACTAAAGAACTGCTTGTCATTTGAGAGGAGCAATTCCAACTGAGATATATTTTTTTATAATGTATGTTGAAAGACATCTAATTCAGTATATGCGACAGCAGAAATGCACAAGGAACAGTTTGTCTAACACACATTTACTCTAGCATGATGACTTTAATTGCTTATTGCTGTGAGTACAGCTGTATCAGAAAGGCTTCATGTCTTTCACCAAAAAACAGTATAATTAGTATTTCATCCCTCCTACACATTGCAAACTTTTTAATCATTTCCAAGTCCAATAATTAAGCTCTCAAGGTTGTGAGATCACCAGTGTTGGGGAAAAATGCATTACAATATTGCGTTACTCCATAAAAAAGTAACTAATTACGTTACTTAGTTACTTTTTATGGAAAGTAATGCGTTACGTTACTTTTGCGTTACTTTTTAAATCTGGGCTTGCTTGTTTGTTTTTAAAATATTTTTTTTTTATATTTTTGGCAAATATAAAAGCCTTTTCACACCAAAAGTGAATTGAATAAGCCTCAGGCTGAAGGGAAAGTAAATTTACGTCCGTACAGTAGAATGCAGAAGAAATTTCAACACACTTCAGCAAAAAAAAAAGACACATAAATGTTTGTCTAGAGTAATTTGTGCTTATTAGTACTGTTGAACTGGATCATCGAAGCCATAAATCCAAAGACATTGTTTAATATAATGGGATTAAATACATAAAGGATACTTTCGTGTTTAATTATTGCAGGTTTGTATCATATTCTGAGGTGCATTATTTTTACTCATTTTGAGGAATACTGAATCTGTTTATTTTTTTGTGAGTGAGATGAATTAATGCATATCCATATTTATTTTAGAACTACAGTAACAAAATCTGATTTCTCTCAACATTGGGACAGGAGAGCTGCCAGTCAATAAATTTGTCGGAAAAAACGTAATGCGTTACTCTTATTTTAAAAAGAACTCATATATTCTTATAAATAAAAAGTAATTCGTAATTTTTTGATCTAGTTTCCGTGAAATAAAGAATCTGATTATGTAACTTCCGTTACGTGTATGCGTTCCCCCCCAACACTGAGATCACACAAACGTCTCGGTTACTTATGTCCCCTCTTTCCCTTACGGATGTAACTGAGACCCTTCCTCGTAAGGACCGACGAATTGGATCTCCGCTTAGAGGGACCATCTACTTTTCGAGTGTAACTACACGAGCCATGACGAGCCAATGCCAATGTACATTGGCATGCAACTATTGCATCCAGCTGCGCTGATCACAGCGTGAGCATAAAAAGGCAGCAGGTGCAAAGCGCATATTCAGGTTTTCGCTGAGGACCCGAGCCGGTGACCCGGCCGCTCAGCGGTGGTACAGGAGCTGTGGCGATGGGACGTGACGTCTCCGTTCCCTCCTTCAGGGAACGAGGGTTACATACGTAACCGAGACGTTTCCCTTTCAGTCGTCACTCTCGACGGTCACGTCGGATGACCGACGAAATTGGTATCCTACCAAAGGGCCACAGCTACTGACCCTTCCAGTGTCCTGTGGAAGCCACATGCGCCCCTACTTTTTGGCGTAGGCCAAGGCCTCTTCACAAGAGGACCAGCTACTGCTGTAAGTCCCAAACCCAATGAGTAATACTGGATAACACTGGGAAACGTACCCGTTCTACTTGGAACAGGGGCGTTACGGAAGCTCGAACCTTCCCGAAGGAGGTTTCGGAAGCAATACACATATGGACATCCCTTAGGTGCATATGGAAGAATGGAGGTGATTGAACCCTCTTGGAATGGCAGAAGTCTGCCGGGGAAACACGGGCTCAAGGCTATTTTGTGGGCTTTACACATATGGGTTCCACTTAGGTCTTACATATGGAACCGAGCCTTCTACCGGTTCTCGAGGATTCAGCGAGTGAAGGCCTGGCGCAGGACGCTCCGCCACGTCTGGCTGCCGAGGGGACGGAGGAACTCAACAGGTCTACTGTATGGACTCTCTGGAGTGATTTTGCAAGCCGACCCGAAGCCGGGGCCTCTCAGTGCTTCTACCCGTTTGAGGTGAGAACACAGGAGGATACCGGCTCCACACGAAGGCTATAGAATCTAGCGAATGTGTTAGGGGTCGCCCAGCCCGCAGCTCTACAGATATCTGTCATCGAGGCGCCACGAGCCAGCGCCCAGGTGGATTCAACACCTCTAGTTGAGTGAGCTCGCAACCTGAACGGGCTGGGCACACCCTGTGCCTGATAAGCCAGGGTGATGCATCCACTATCCAGTGGGCCATCCTCTGCTTTGAGACGGCATTCCCCTTCTGCCGGCCTCCGTGACAGACAAAGAGCTGGTCTGAGGTCCTGAAGCTTTGCGTCCGGTCTATGTAGCACCTTAAGGCTCGGACGGGACAGAGCAAAGCTAGGGCTGGGTCTGCCTCCTCCGAGGGCAGCGTTTGGAGGTTCACCACCTGATCCCTGAAGGGAGTAGCGGGAACCTTGGGCACGTAGCCGGGCCAGGGCCCCAGGGTTACCTGGGAATCAGCCGGCCAGAACTCTAGGCACGAATCGTCGACCGAAAAATGCCTGCAGGTCCCCTACCCTCTTGATTGAGGCCAATGCCAGCAGGATCAAAGTCTTCATTGAGAGGAACTTCCTTTTGCTCCACTGCCTGTAAAGGCTCAAACGGGGCCTGCTGTAGTGCCGTGAGCACCAGGCTCAGGTCCCAAGAGGGTATAGAGGGGGGCCTGGGTAGGATGTTAATCCTTCTCCGCCCCCCTAAGGAATCGGACAACCAAGTCCATGCCTTCCCCACACCTCCCTTCTACGGGTTCGGGTTAGCAGCGGTGCGGCGACATGAACTTTAAGGGTGGAGTGAGACAGCCTTCGCTCCAACCCTTTGTTGCAAAGAGGACAGCACAACTCCGATCTGGCATTTTTTGGGGGTCTTCTCGGCGAGAAGAACAACACTCAACGAACAGGTTCCACTTCAAAGTGTCGGTGTTTCTCGTAGATGGTGCTCTCGCCGAAGTTATGGTGTCAACTATCTCTTGGGGTAGGTCACCAAGAACCTTCGCGTCCCGTCCAGGGATCAGACATGGAGTTTCCATAGGTCTGGACGCGGGTGCCAAAGGGTCCCCGTCTCTGAGTCAGTAATCCTTCCTCAGAGGAATCGGCCAAAGAGGGGCTGTCGCGAGGAGCACTAGTTCCGGGAACCAGGTCCGGGTAGGCCAATAGGGTGCCACCATCAGGACCTGCTCCTCGTCCTCCCTGAACTCGCACAGCAACTGTGCAAGAAGGCTCGCTGGGGGAAACGCATACTTGCGAAGGCCCAGCGGGCCAGCTGTGTGCCAGAGCGTCCGTGCTGAGTGTTCCGTCGGTCAGGACGAAGAACAACTGGCAGATAGAGGTTTCTGGAGAGGCAAACAGGTCTACCTGAGCGCTCCGAAACGTCCCCAAACCAGCTGGACCGTCTGGGATGGAGTCGCCATTCTCCCGGGCGCACGGCTCGGGACAGCTCGTCGGCTGCCCGTTTGAGCAGCCCAGGAATGTGAACAGCAAAAAGCAACCTCAGATGCTTCTGACTCCAAAACTGGCGGGCGAGTTGCGACATGCGACGAGAGCACAGACCACCTTGTCAGCTGATGTACGCAAAACGGCCGCTGTGTTGTCCGTGCGGACTAGTACATGCTTCCCTCGTAAGCGCCCTTTGAGACGGCTCAGGTCAAGGTGCACTGCCAGCAACTCGAGGTAGTTGATGTGCCAGTGCAGTTGGGGCTCCGTCCAAACCCCTGACACTGCAAGCACGTTGTACGTGGCCCCCCATCCGGTGGTTGAGGCATCTGTGCAAACTACAGCATGCCTGGAGACCTGCTCCAGTGGCACTCCTGCCCGGAGGAACGCAAGGTTGACCACGGGGTGAAGGTTGGCGGCAGGCCGGTGTCACCTGGACACGGAAGGTGCCGCGTTGCCACGCCCAACTCGGGACTCGGCCATGAAGCCAGTGCTAGAGCGGTCTCATATGAAGCAGCCCCAGTGGCGTGACTCTGGGCCGGCCGTTGGTGAGGGGGGCCCCGCTATATGCCCCAGGAGCCTCTGAAACAAATTCAGTGGGACCGCCATCCTGCTCTTTAATGTATTCAAGCAGTTCAACACCGACTGAGCACGTTCCTGTGTGAGGTGTGCTGTCTGTTCGACCGAGTTCAACTCCATACCTAGAAAAGAGATCCTCTGCGTCGGGGATAGTTTGCTCTTTTCCCAGTTGACCTGAAGGCCCAACAGTCTGAGGTGTGAAAGCACCAAGTCCCTATGCTCGCACAACTGATCCTGAGACTGAGCGAGTATGAGCGCCAGTCGTCGAGGTAGTTGAGGATGCGAATGCCCTGCTCTCTCGTGGGAGCAAGGGCTGCCTCCGTAACTTTCGTACAGACACGGGGCGACAGGGACAGCCCGAAGGGCAGGACTTTGTACTGATATGCCCGTCCTTCGAAAGCAAACTGCAGGAATGGTCTGTGGCGCGGAAGGATCGAACATGGAAGTACGCGTCCTTCAGGTCAATCTCTGTGAACCAATCTTGGGGACGGATACACCCGAAGATGCATTTCTGCGTGAGCATCTTGAACTGGAGCCGGTGAAGGTCCCGGTTCACGACGCGCAGGTCCAAGTTAGGTCTCAACCCACCGCCTTTCTTGGTACAATGAAGTAAGGGCTGTAAAACCCCGACCTCATATCGGCTGGAGGGACCGGCTCTATCGCGTCCTTCGCCAGTAGGACTGCGATCTCTGCACGCAAGACAGGGGCATCTGCTGCTTTCACTGACGTAAAGTGGACGCCCCTGAACTTGGGAGGGCGCCGGGCGAACTGAATCACGTAGCCGAGCCTTACGGTTCGACGGAGCCATCGAGACGGCCCGGGTAGCTCTAGCCAGGCTCCCAGACACACTGCGTAAGTGGCATCAACGGAACTACAAGCGTACCCGCAGCGGGGCAGCGTGAAAGAACGCAGGGATCCGGCCCGGGCGTCTCTTTGCCGGTCTGAGGCGGGGTCTGGGTGTGTGCAACACTGACCTGCTTTTGAGCAGAGGGTGCGTGGGTAGTCCATTGGTTTGTCCTCCCGATCCGCCCACTGCTGCTCACTGGCGAGAGAGGTGGGTGAGTGTGATACGTACTAGATCGTCCACAACCCCCCGTCCCCTCTGGGGACCCAAAAATAGAGGAATGCTCTTTGTCGAGAATGTGGGTACCACCGACCGAGAGGTCAGTGGCGGAAAAAGATAAAAAGATTATCCACCTGTCCCTCCTCCGGGGGAGGGAGTGGTGTTCTTACCATCTCCTGAAGAGCACGTCCTTCCACCTCTGGGTCGCCCGTCTCCGGTCCTCTTGCTCTCTCGCTTGCCACCAGTTTTGGCGGGGGCCTGGACGGGCGGGGCGACGGCAGCAGCTGCACACCGGCAGGATGTACCTGATGGCCTCAGTATGCTTTTGGGCAGTGGAGAACTGCTGGGCGAAGTTCTCCATCGTGTCACCGAAAAGGCCGGTTTGGGACACGGGGGCGTTCAAGAATCGCGTCTTGTCCGTCTCGCGCATGTCAGCCCGTCACAGCCAGAATTGGCGCTCCTGGACCACCATAGTGGACATTGCACGACCCAGAGACTGCGCCGTAAACTTCGTCGCTCGTGGCGCGAGGTCCGCCGCGGTGCGGAGTTCTCTCTGAACTTCCAGGTCGTGACCACCCTCGTGCAAGTCCCTCAGTGCCTTGGCCTGGTGCACTTGCAATCACGCCGTAGCGTGTAAAGCGGAAGCAGCTTCTCCACAGGTCGTATAAGCATCACTGGCCAGCCGAGTACCTACAAACCCGGGAGGGGAGGCACAGTTCTCCCTGCCGGTTGGAGGCGGTATTAGGACACAACTGCATCGCAACCGACCGCTCCACCGGGGGGACCCTTGTAACCCCCTAGCTGCCCCACCATCGAGGGTGGTGATGGAGGAGGATCCAGCAAATCAGTTTCGGGCAGGGTAAAGGTGCCGTCCACGACCTGTTGAGATCCTCATGCACCTCCGGGAAGAGAGGCACCAAGGCTGGGCGCTTAGAACCAGCGCGGACCACCCCGAGAATCAATCGTGCAAACCTTGAGGGCTCGGGACACGGTGAAAGTCTTCACTCGAGCCCTACCCCTACGGTGGCCCGGGAAGCATAGCCATTATTTCTGGATCCGATCCTGGCATTGCTACGGTCCCGGAGGAGAGCTGCGCAGCCGAATCTTCCTCTCCAGAAGGCTCTGGCTCACTCTCCGATGCTGCAATCGACATCCGATTGTTGGGGGGAGCCTTGGAAGAAACAGGTGGTACCCCCCCGGAGGGTCCAGCCTGCTCTTTTTGAGAGCTCCGCTGGTTTCGAAGTGCCGTCGGGCTTGGGCATCCCCGGAGGGGAATCCCTCACCGTGACCGTAAGACCAGTCCAACCACTGCCAGAAAAAGGGCGCCCCTGGCTGCCGCCAGATGGAACCCCAGATCTAGGCAGTGGCACAAGCACTCCGCCCCCTTGCAGGTAACAGAGTCCGTTCCGCAACTCCGAGATGGTCATACCCCCACCATGGGAGCAGGAGCCATCCACGAAAGCCACCTCAGCGTGCTTCATGCCCAGGCACGAGAGTCAGCGATCGTGACCATCACCCAGCGCTAGGTAACGACCGCATCCAAAAACGCCCAGTTGATGCGTTGTCTATAGCAAGACCCACATCTTCTTTATAAAGACGTAACGTCAAGTTTTTTCCAAGCAACGTCGTCTTTAGAAAGACTCACCCGAAATTGCTCTTTTAGGGGAATAAGCTCTTTTAGCGTGCTGAGGCGCACAGGGGAGATGATCATCTGCAACACAAACAGGGGGTAGTGCAGCCTGATGTGTGCAACCCACTCGCCACGGGAAACCACCACCGCTGAAGCGCCATACTGCCAACACGAAGAGCTCTCCTAGAGCGCGCTGAACTCGTTTAGTCTTCTTCTCTCAGTAGAGTAGTCGGGAGCAGAACGATGTGATCGCTCGGCCCTGAAGCGAAAAGCTGAATATGCGCTGCACCTGCTGCCTACTTATACTCACGCTGTGATCAGCAGCAGCTGGATGCAATAATCGCATGCCAATGTGCATTGGCTCATTTTGTTTACACTCGAAGTAGAATTGGTCCTTCTAATCGGAATCCCAATTTCGTCGGTCCTCCGACGTGACGTCGAGAGTGACCGACTGGAAGGGAAACAAATTTACAAGAGCAGCGGACAATGCACAAAATGTGTTCAAATGTGCCAAAATACCAAAGTCAGCAGTGTCAATATATTTCTTTGGAGAACATAAATTATAAATAGTTAATATAATACAAATAGTTTAGAGCTATAAAATTGAAAAAAGCACATATTAGAGAAATTTCATGAAAAAATGTTTGTCCTCAAAAATCTGTACTTTGTTCATTTTATAGCTCTAAACGATTTACACTTCTCCAAAGAAATATCAGAAGGAACATCTAAAACAATGGTCAATTAATTAAACAACGCTTTCCAGTCTGTTATCCAGCTATAGACCAACCAACGAATGTATATCAGCAATTAAAATGTTCTGAAAGACATATTAAAACAAGTTAAGTGCAAACAGTGGCAATAAAGATGCATGTTTTGCAGTATATGACAGTATATGAACACTGAATGAACGATGTTTGAGACTTGATGGATTCTTGGAAAGATATCAAATATAGTGGAGTTATGGTGGAAATAGAGTTTGGTCTTACCAGAGGTGAATGCAGCTGTCTCCAGACATGGTTGGACATTTCTGCACTGATTTTGTGATTTGGATATGTGAGGCTGCTTTTAAAACAGTTATCTCATCCAAAGCGAAGTGGCTTCAGTGGGTGAAAGCATCAGACCACACACTAGATTGAAGACCAAATAATCATCATAATAACCGTCATTCAGAACAGCTCCATCATAAAATGTCAGATTGGTGGGAATGTATAAGGAGTTTACACATTGGGATACAAGGACGACAAATCTGAAACGGAAAATAAACATGCATTATGACACATTGCTCAAATGGTATTTAATAGCATGAGATACTTCTTGGAGTCTAGTTATGTTTCATTTAAGCTTCAAATTCAAGAACAAAATAAACACAGGCACAAAGAAACAATTCTTGACATACAGTAAGAGGCTAGGGATTTAAAATAAATTTGGATGCATAGCTCAGATGTTTGATCATTGGAGAATTTGATTGAGATCTCTGACAATTGATTGCATACTTATCTTGCCAAATCTGAACACAGTCTGAGACATGGTTGAGATCTCTTCTGAAACTCGATACTAGAGAAGACTCATTTGAGATGAATAGGATTTTTTTTTGTCAGGAGAAAACACTGAGAAGGACACCCTTACCAAAAAAGTAGTATACTTCAAAGTTTATTTTATTAAATATACTTAAGTAAAGTTCAAGCATATTTTTAAGTATACTTTATGTAGTAAGTATACAAATATCAGTGTACTAGTAGTATACTTGTAAGTGTACTATTTCAATACTCCTTGGGATTAAATTGTCCCACTTTCTAGTATATAAAAGTATATTTTTAAATATACTTTAAGTATAACAGTAGTAAACTTTGAGTACACAACTAGTTTACATCAATGTTTTTAGCTGGTACTGCAACTATACTAAAAGTGAACTTATAGGTATGCTGATAGTTTACTAATTAAATACTTGTAGCATTTTTAGTACACTTTGAATTATTGTCTTAGTAAACTACTAGTTTAGTAGTAGTATACTCGTAAGTTTTCTTTAAGTGCACTTTACATCATACTTTAAGTATACTATGTCCCTATTTAGGTATTAATTTGTATGTATTTTGTTATATGAATATCTGAATATACAAATCATCAAAAGAAAGAACAGGGTATGTGCTTGTAAACAAAAACATTTTATTCTAGCTTCATGCATTCTTTTTTTTTAATAAAAAATAAAGAAATAAACAACATTTTGAACTTAAAGCTGAAAAAAAGACTATGAATTGGATTCAAAATGATAATCAAAACGTAGATGGAGTCGATCAACACCCCAAAGCTTGACAGTTATTATTACCTCTTCATTGGTCGACATTTTATTCCATAACGTTACACCGTTTTGATGCTGTTTTATGTCTGATGATCGTGTTAGATTACATGTGGAAGCATCTGTTGTTTCGGTTTCTTCTTCACTTGTGTTTTTTTGGAAATTCTGTCCAGAAAATGTGAACTAGTGCCCCCTACAGTATAACAATGAAAACACGGATTCTAGGAGCACAAGTATAGCTCAAATATATTTAGACTTTTTCCTCAGTATAAGTCAAGTATACTTAAATGTCATTTTAGTATATTTCTGAGAAGTACATAAAGCCAATTTCTGAGAAGCACATACAAAAGTAGTCTAAACGTTATACTTTCCTATTTTTATTTAACCCTGTAAGACCCAAATTTAGAAAAAACTGTGAAAAAATTATTTCACTGTTTATATGTTGTTGTGGGAGGCCTCTAATTTTTTTTATTTTTAGTACATTTTTAGTGAAATGTTGTAATATTACAACGTTGGGCCTTTGTGGTAGCAGAATTTCAGTCTGAACAAATCTAAGGGTTCATTTGCAGGGTATACTGCTTATGTAGCCACATAACAGCAGCCAATATATCCATACACAAATAATCACACAGTAATAATTGTTTTTATGAATATTACATTTGAGATAAAAATATGTTTCAATCAAAATTTTTACTGGTATGCCTATGTCGCTCTGTTCATAGTCCCCCCCCCCATGTCAATCCCTTAGTCGCATAATGAGTTTATAAATGCTCTTTCTTTTGAAAACTACTCATTGTGTTAATTCAGAGCCTGATGGCCTAGCTTTCCGGACACAAACCTTCAGACGTACTCCAGTGGTGTATGACTGGAGTACGCATCCTTAGTGATATCCTAATCCAGATTAATTTTGAGCGAGATAAACATTTTTCAGACGAGCTTTACCTGATGGCGGCGCATGGTCTGTGTTCTTGAATGGCCTGGCTTTGTTGGCATGATGTTCACATAACCATCAGAGGGGCCAACAAAAAATTTTTCCCCGTTGTCCATTCACAGTCAACTTATATTACGTTTCAAGTCTAAATTACCTTGATTCAAGTCAACCCAATCATACTTAAAACATTTTGAAAGAATTGCAAAACCAATTTTGCAGAATCACACATGCTATACTGCGTTCACACAATACTGTCTGATAGCTTATTGTGTCCTTTAGTTATCATGCTAATAGCACCGATACCTCCCACATTCCAAAACATTATCACCTGGCCCTCATGCATCAAGCACACATTTGAGCAAACAACTTCAGCCCAGAAAAGAAAACAGAACCAGTTAAGTATATTTTAAAATTTAGTTTTAAATATTGCATGACAAATAATAAAAAATTCATTTAGAAATCATTTATTTTTTAATTCAACTTGAACTTATCATTTACTGTAATAATCCTTTATTTTGGAATAAAACTCACAATGGTAACAGATAAGACAATAAAAATCAATACTATATTTTGTCATGTCAAAGTATGTTGCTAACAAATTAGAAGTACAATTCATTCATGTAATGTGTAAGGTGCACAGGCAAATTTTGCTACCACTCTAGCCCAATGTTGTAAAATTACAACCTTGACATAACAAGCTCAAAATCTAATTTAATCAAAGTATTTAACAGTACCTTAATATCTATGTGATCTACACATATTACTAATCACAGAAAAAAATATTTTAGGCATTATACTTACTTGCATGTTGGTTTATCCAGTCCAATAAAAAGAGGTGAAGTCCCTTGAGGCAAGTGTGCAGGTTGTGTAAGTTTATGGCCAGGTAAACAAACCTATTTACAAAATATACCACCCAACAACATTGCAGGACTGAACAATAGGACCTACTAGTTGTGTAAATGTGATCTTAAACGCTAAAAAACAAGTACAGGTTTATTTTAGTGGAGCTAAATCTGACGCTGTAATATTACAACAGTAGGCAGGGTTAAAAGAAGTATACTAAAAGCACACTTGAATAAACTTCTTTTTCGTAAGGGCATTTAAACAGCCCATTTGCGACTTAATCTAATTTCTTTGAAGTAGAAAAAAAAACGAACAATGAATGAGACTCATTGAGATGTATCTTTTCTATGGGTTTACTGACACCTGCATGTCCCAATATGAAAAATGATCTGATCAGCCCTCAATGGGCTAGTTGCATATTTCCGCCATCTTGGATTTCCGGTCTAGCGAGTGTGGGCATAGATACTTCTGGTTTTGCTAAACGCCAGTGAAGAGACGGAGAAATCCAAATATTACCTTCTATATATGTTTACAGGATTTATTATATCACTTAAAATGCAACTAAGATCTACATTGCTATTATTACTGTACTATAAATGTTAATTGAGCCAGTGGCATTTGAAACTATGTTTGGGTCAGGTGAATGAATGAAATACACTAACCCGTACTGTTCCGGAAATAAAAGCTGAATTGAACTCATGGTGTGCACACAAAGCTACACAGTCTTTTCCCCTTACCTTTATGTAAATGTACAAATTACTTATTCCTCGAAACTGTTTGTATTACATTGACATTTTTGAACTGAAATGCATTTGCCTTGTGAGACATCAGTTGATTTGCATAAATATCAATTTTTCAATTCTGCATATAAATCAGTTTGTTCCGTCAACATTTTCACAAGACATTTTAGGCCTATTTTACATTTATACATGTATAGATGACACATAGATGAAAATTAATGAATACTTATGACTAATTTAAAGATTAGTTTTATTTGTTAATTAATGCAAACAATTCGTAAAAAATATACTGTATGCACTGCTTATTGACACCAGACAGATAATGATTTATGCAACAGATGCATTTTCACAAAACAGATACATACTAATAAAAAACGCACAGGGAAACACAAACACCTATCTTTTAATAAACGCAAACCTGCTGTAATTAAATTATGTTAAATTGTACAGACACAGTTATAGATAAGGTTACCAAATAAAGTTAATAAAACATACATTGAGTCCATAATGCAGAAATCTCTGAGCGTCTCTGTGTTGTATCTTGATGGATTTCCACACAGAGGTACGCAATAATGTAAGGAGGATGTTTTCTCTTGTCTTTGATATACCACTACCCACTATTTAATTAGAAAAACATTAATTATGTCTATCTAGCCAAATTTCATATGAAACTTTCCCCTTAAAGGTAAACGCGAACGTCGCAAAGACCGGAAGTAAGCATGCCCACACTCGCATGGCCGAAACTCACCATCGCCATCTTGTGCACCTAGCCAATAGTAACCAATACACTGATCGACATGTTCACTCCTTAAACTCATTACGCACACATGCCAATCAAGTGATGAGCCTTCATTACCATGCAGTTAATAAACAGAAAGCATCCACCTGAAAATCAATCACAATTTCTCAATTCTGAAATGTTTCAGAGGAATTAATACTTCTGCTATAACAGAGAGAGCGAGAGACAGCATGTCTGAAAAATATTTGTGAAAAGCCATAGATTCTCTTGGCAGGTTTGATGGGCACTGAGGGTTGCAGGCACACGTCAATAGACTGATGCGGCCAATGATGAGGCCATTGTCGTGCCGGGGGACGTGAGTTGAATGTGTTCCTGCTGGAGCGCCGCTAAATCTGCTCACCATTGTGAGGGGCTACTGGAGCATGACTCCCCCCAGCTGCTGCCGGAGATAGCAGATGTACTGCTTTTCAAGATCCTTATTCACACAAGGAGCTCAATCTGACCACTACCATCATATCACATTACTTTCAGGTTTCTGTCTCTTCTCTTAGATGATAGCATTTTCTCTCTACTGAAATATAATTTTGTAAATGTTTGATATGTTCTAATGCTTCTCATTAAGAGTACTGGTGTGAATTCTTCAGTAAAGTGAAATTCCCTCATTGTAAAATAAATCTATATAAGGTAATGCTGAAAATTATCTTTCTGCTAATATGTGCATATAGGGAAACCTTCAGTACAGACTGCATAATATCTATAGCCTGGTTCACCTGACACTTTTGGGCAGTATAGTTTGCATAACATAGAAAATCATCACCCTATCTATTTTTTAAGTGCATGTTATTGATATTATTGTGAACGATTCATCCATGCATGTTTTAATTATTTATTTATTTTAAATATTAAAACCTAATTATTTATAATCTAAATATCATAACTCAGTCTTCTGGTGAAATGACAGACTTGTCGGACTCCAATTATTTTGTCTGTTTTGTCTTGAAACCCCGCCACTTTCTTACAGTTGATCTCAAGCTCGCATTCAAATCAGTCTTTATCCAAACAGCAACCGATGGATTTAAAAAAAAAATGTAGGGCAGGGACTTGGTTCCTTTCCGATAATATGCTTCACTTACATGTATGCCACCAAACAGAGGAAAAAATCTGTTGCTACTTCCGTTCCATTGCTACTTTAAGGTTAGATGCTGATACTGAGGGTTACAAGTAGGCATGGGCCGCTTATCGGTCTCAAGGTATACCGCGATTTAAAAATTTCACGGTTTCAAAACCACTAACATTGTATGTTATACCATTCCTGCGGTATGCGCTGTTTTCATGTCTCCTCATCCCTCAGGTTGAGTGCAGTGTAGAGAGTAACATGCCCCCTCCCCCTCCTCTTGGTGCGAGCGAGTCCTACACACATTACCTGATATTCTTGTGCTTAATGCTATCATCCGGTCAAATCTCATACCGACGCATGCTATGTCAGCTGCAACCATGGATATTTTTTCATTGCTACAATTTATTGTACAAAACACAGCACGCTACTGCAAGTTTAACGACTGCAACATTAACCCTACAAAATCTGACACACATATCACACTGAAACGCAAACCCCACATGTGGGCTGCACTTCGTTTTTGAGGCTGGTTAACACAGGCTGCTGAATTTTACTGCGTTTGATGCAGTTTGTTTGAAGTCATTATGCAGTGCCTTGATTGAATCTATATTTATAGACGTCTTTGATGTTGATGACAAATTGAATTCTACATTTCATCTACATATGAAGTGAACTTCAATCTCCACAGGAAATGGTTCATCATTTCTATAATGATTTAATCAAACCTCTATTATCCACAAATAAATGGCACTTGCATAAATGGCTGGCTTATGGAAGAACATACTGAATTAACAAGGTTAAACATGCTTTACGTTTATAACCGTCACCAAAATTCAGCTCCTGTATTGTCACTTTACTGCAGAGTTTGGCTCCAACACACCTGTCGGGAAGTGTTTAGTGATCCCAAAGACATTGGTTTGCTGGTTCAGGTGTGTTTAATTAGAGATCACATCAGAAATCTAATTATTATTATCGCAAAGTTTAAAGTCTCCAACCCAAAGAGATATTCTTTATAAAGTGAACGCTCATAGCCACCCTCGTTCTAACACGCCCGCACATGTCTACATCACGATGTGGAAGATTTGCATAACACTGCCCAAATGTATACGCAAAGAAAGAAGGCGTAACTTTTATTCTTGCTCTAGTATTGTTGCCGCCACCATGCAAGAGACGCAGTGTGGGTTGGTCTTCTGTGCGAAGCCAAACTCCTTTGTTTGGCCTTCCAAAAGAGGACACAACTAAAAATCAGAGGTTAAGTTTTATTTACAACACTGTTCCAGAACAGTACAACCCAAATATTCAAGTGCGTGCAGCGGATTTTACGGAGGAAAGTTTCCTGAACCTAAGGGGCGTAACATTTCCGTCACACACTTGAATTCGACCAATCCCAACTCACTGGATAGCTGGCCAATCAGAGCACACCTCGCTTTTCAGACCGATGAGCTTTGTAAAAATCGACGCGTTTCAAAAAGGCAGGGCATAGAGGAGAAACAATAATGTACAGTATGTAGAAAATAATGTGTTTTTTTTACCTTAAACCGTGTACATACATTGCATTACACCAAATAAACGAAATAATGTTTTTTTAGCAACGTCATATGACCACTTTAAAAGTAAATATTAAAAAGAATAGCTCTGAACATAATTTACAAATAAAATATATTGTTTAAATTGTTATTGCCTTGAGTTATTTTTTGGAATAAATGTAAAATGCTTAAAAACACTAACTTGATGAGATTCATACTTGGCTTTAATAAATAGAATACATTGTTAAAGTAAAAATATGAAATAGATTTTTGATAGTCTAAGTAATGTTTATTTTAACCAAGAAAATGTGAATGGGAAATTAATTTACATTTGATAAAAAAAATAAAATAATAAATAACTTTGAGGACTTTTGCTCCTCATTTCAGAACACCACCGCACACCACTGCCGCACGTCTATAATTATATTTGCCGGCAATCCTGCTTCTGGAGGACCACTGACCTGCAGAGTTTAGTTCCAACCCTGCTCCAGCACACCTGTCTGTAATTACCAAGAGCTCCTGAAGATCGTAATGAGCTGGCTCAGTTGTGTTTGATCAGGCTTGGAGCTTTGCATAGCAGATCTCCTGGAACAAGACTGGGCATCCCTTGCCTATGGCATTTTTTCACCTGTTTTATTATCCATAAGGAACTCTGATCACTCAGAAATGTAATAACAAACCTCTCTGCATTATTTTACATTTTATTCATGTCTGCAGCACCAACATTGCAGCACAAGATAAACACCAGGGTTCACTACTCAAGGTTGAAAAACCATCTAACCCTAAGTATGAGCAAAAGGACAATGATGCTTGTCTGAGCAAACAACATTAATTAGGAATAATTAAAATAATATCCAATCAAAATGCCTGTATTGGGGCATCATCTTTTGCTGGGCCTCTTGCCTAAATCATAACAAAAGGCATTATGAATGTGTGGGGGTCGGGTGGCTGGTTGGTTCACGCATCCCCAGGCCTGAGGGAGGATTTTCCAGCCGTCTCGTCTAGCTCTTGTCCCAGTCTGATGAGTCTCTGAGCTGCCTGCGTCACCTTGCCTGAGCACAACCAACAGCCAGCCAGTCAGATTCGTGTTAACATTTCTCTACATCCTCCCACATACTCCACCATGAGGTAATTGCATTTGACACAATCAATGGAAGACACCACAAAAATAGACATAAATAGTATCCATGCTAGAAACTCATTTATCGGTACAGCTATAGAGCTATTTTTAACGAAAAGCAAAAAGTTAACAGACTGAAATGTAAAAATCAGTAGCATTTGCTAAAGCAAGTGTCACTCTTGCTCATAACTTGACCTACACCATTTCAGCTACAGGCATGAACGATACTTCACATAATGAGTTATAATGCATAATAATGCATTTTAGATTGCACTCCACTATTTTCCATTATTTTTCTTTCTAAACATGTTATACGGATGTCTTTGATCATCAGGCCTATGTTTTTTGTCTTTTGTAGTCTTGCACATGACATTCTAAAAGTGTGGCACTCAAAAAATCTCAAGACCTTGCTTTTTTTTTGTCCATTCCACTGCTTGTGGCTTGGTTTCTGAAATGCAAAAACATGCTCTGTGAATAGCCCTTTACGATTATGGACCCCTTTCTCCTGGTGGATAATAAAATAAATCAAAAAGAAAAGGAAAAACAGAAGAAAACCACAGAAGGAGGGAACTGAACCATATATAGGAGCTAACCCTTACCAAAAAGTAGTATACTTCAAGTTGATTTTATTAAGTATACTTAAGTAAAGTTCAAGTATATATTTAAGTATGCTTTATGTAGTAAGTATACAAATATCAGTGTACTAGTAGTATACTTGTAAGTGTACTATTTCAATACTCCTTGGGACTAAATTGGCCCACTTTCTAGTATATAAAAGTATACTTTTAAATACACTTTAAGTATAACAGAGTAAACATTGAGTACACAACTAGTTTACATCATATTTTTTAGCTGGTACTGCAACTATACTAAAAGTGAATTTATAGGTATGCTGATAGTTTACTAATTAAATACTTGTAGTACACTTTGAAGTAAAGTCTCAGTAAACTACTAGTTTAGTAGTTTTATACTGCAAGTATACTCGTAAGTTTTCTTTAAGTGAACTTAACATCATACTTTAAGTATACTACTACATCCCTATTTAGTTATTAATTTGTATATATTTTGTTACATGAATATCTGAACATACAAAAATCAAAAGAATGAACAAGGTATCTACTTGTAAACAAAAATATTGTATTATGGCTTCATGCATTATTTTTTAAACACTTGAATGTGGGTAAGTTTCATAAATAAAAAATAATTAATAAACAACATTTTGAACAAAAAGCTGAAAAAAGACTATGAATTGGATTCAGAACGATAATCAAAACAATCAACACCCCAAAGCTTGACAGTCATTATTACCTCTTCATTGGTCGACATTTTATTCCATAAGGTTACAGAGTTTTGATGCTGTTTTATGTCTGATGATTGTGTTAGATGTGGAAGCATCTGTTGTTTCAGTTTCTTCTTCACTTGTGTTTTTTTTGGAAATTCTGTACAGAAGACGTGTACTAGCGCCCCCTACAGTATAACAATGAAAACACGGATTCTAGGAGCAAAAATATAGCTCAAATATAATTAGACTTTTTTAAAAGTATAATTCAAATATACTTAAATGTCATTTTAAGTATATTTCTGAGAAGTACATAAAAAGTAGACAATAAAGTATACTTTCCTATTTTTTAGTTTAAAAGAAGTATACTAATAGCACACTTGAATAAACTTTAGTTTTTTGTAAGGGAACATATCATGGAGACTTGACAATGGGCTCTTTTCTCACCTAGCAATCACACAGCAACAAAGTTTTGCACCACTCATATTTTCTCCAGAAAATATAATACGGTAGTTTTCTTTTCAGGTTCACAGAGCACACACTCAAATATGCTCTAAAAACTCAAACGTTTCCTAAAAAAAGCAAACGTTTCCTTTGTTGCTGAACAGGTGAGCCCATCACCGCATCATTAACTAGGCTTATCGAAAGGGTCAAACCGAGAGAGAAAAAAAAAGTATATGGCATCTGCTTATCCCTTCTCCTCGCAAAGGGTGCGGTTATGCCTTCCGAAGACCATTAACAGGATCATGGAGCGCTTAAACAGCAAATCATTGCCCTTACCCACAGAAATCCCATCGCTCCTCATTGCAAGGCATCGTGTTTTAAGGCACCACCAGTACAATAGCACAAACCAATGTGTTTCCATTGGTTACCACTCTGCACCCCATCTATCTGTATTGGCTGATACGACAGCTGTGATTGGCTGATAATGACCGGCCGTTTATATAATTCCAGTTCTTTTCTAATTTTCCCTGTCATTAACTCCTCCGAGAGAGAACAGAACGCGGGCAAACACCAGGAGATGTTTTTTTAGAACACAACGTCACACGTATACTACAAAAAGGGTTAAAAAAGAAAAAAAAGAAAGAAACACAGATGTGTCTGACCAAAAATGAAGATGTAAGGAGGGGGGACTGAGAGAAATCTCTCTACGTACTCGTTCCTTGCTGACGTCTGTTCTTTCTTTCGTCATGGCACTTGAAGCCAACTGGGTGGAGGAGGTGGAAAGGGGCATGGGAGTCTTTTTTGTGTGTAATGCATTACATATCATCAGCCTTCTTTGTCTTGCTGATTGTACGCAATGCTGAACCGTATTACACGTTTTGTCTCTGTATATAATGGTAATAAACAGGAATGTGCTACTAAATACAATTGATGTCGTTGATTTAAATCTAAAGAATGCCAGTGTGTAAGAGCCATGTGTGACCTTTGCAGTGCTGTACAAATAAAACTACATAAAGCCTGGAAAGTGATTGAGACTTTCAGGAAAATTAAATTGTGTGCATTGTGTCCTGTTATATACCCCCTCCTGCCTCCCTGCATGTAATATCTATACAATCTGGCATCCCATCATGCACCTTGCGAAGATGACACCTGGGGCATAAACCGTAGCTCATGACCCAGAAAATAGAGGTTATGTCCTTTTTACATATCCCACAAGCCTCTGAGCATGAGAGGTAGTCTGCAAACACAGTTACAGACCCCACCCAGAGAAGACGCAACCACCACACATACAAGTTTGTATATTAGCATGGCACACATAGTTAGTATATATATTAGATATACTTAGTATACTGTATACATTTTTTTTAATTCACCATTCTTTATTTTTTAAATATAACTTATTTTAAAAATTGAACGCATAAATTAGAGACAGTACAACAAATACTACCATCTTTAAATACTCCAGCATTTAAATATATGTATATATTTTTATTATTTCTGAATGGTTATGAAAATGCAAAAACAGGCTTTATTGTTTTTATAAAGCAAAGTATAATTTCTTATTTAATTCGTTTGATTTTGGAGTGAAACATAACCCAGTTCTTGACAGGTTTATTACAATTCACCCATAATTCATATTTTAATCTCATTGTATATGCAAATATTTGATCATCAATCAATTCCAATAGAAACCGACATGATATCTAAATTGAAGTGGATTCATCCGGGAGCGTGAAACAGTATTTTTCCATTCAATCCTCTGCCACAATTTTCCGTTTGCCGTGACGATTTCTGGCTCCCCCTCTGGCCCTGAGATCAGCCATTTTGTCTCTCTCTCTCTGAAATGGGGGTGCAGCTTGAATCATCAGTCTCTGAAAGACGCTCACCTCTGACAACCGCACACTTCACAGCCAGAATACATCACATCCCAGCTTTTTAAGTCGGTGAAGACTATTACCCAGAAGGCCTTTGGAAGTTCTTATCAGCGCCAAACAGATGGAGAACATGTGAGCGATGTCAGTACCTGCAGACTTGTTGATAAAACAACACAGCCAGAGATCTGAAATTGAAAAGAGATTGTGCAGTTTACGGATTTAATTTGGTTAGTAATGAAATCTCATTAATATGTTATGTTTAACTGTTTAATATGTGACCCTGGACCACCCATGACCAGTCATAAGGGTACATTTTTTTAAATTGAGATGTATACATCATCTGAAAGCTGAATAAATAATCTTTTCATTGATGTATGGTTTGTTAGGATAGGACAATATTTGGCCGAGATACAACTATTTGATCAAATCTGGAATCTGAGGGTGCAAAAAATAAATAAATATTGAGAAAATCACCTTTAAAGTTGTCCAAATGAAGTTCTTAGCAATGTATGTTACTAATGAAAAATTAAGTTTTGATATATTCATGGTAGGAAATTTACAAAATATCTTTATGGAACATGATATTTACTTAATATCCTAATGATTTTTGGCTTAAAAGAAAAATCGATCATTTTGACCCATACAATGTTTTTTGGCTTGACTGGTTTTGTGGTCCAGGGTCACATATGTATAAGGTATTGAAACCTCTGGTTTGTATAGCTCTATTGTGTTAGTGGCGTTGTGTATGCTAAAGGCAATGAGTGAACGTAATATTCGATGTGCTTTTGTTTTCCTGTGCAGACGTATGTGTCATTTGTGTTCAATGAATGCAAGTCAACACTGAATTTTATGGATGCTTGTTACATGATTACAGGGCACGACAAAGCCACAGAATTTCACAGTTTGACTTCAGTCCAAGAACAACATGCATCCAATCCACTCATATCCTACAAAAATACACCCCCAAACCCACAATAATCATGCATGTCTGCATATGCCAGAAAGACATTTAACAATTCACTTTTACAGCAGCATGCATGTCTGCCCCCTTGTGTCTGAGAATATTTGAGGAACTTGTCAAAAATATCCAGGAGATATTTCACTCAAATATCTATATATATAGTTTATATAGATATATATCTATATTATAGAGATATATCTTAGTATAATCTATATATATATTGGATGTGAAATATATCATGGATATATGAAAGATTGTAAGGTTTTCTAGATTTACCACAGTTTTAAATTAGTTTTATGATAATTAAGCACATTTACACAATCAATGATCTTAAGTGTGTTTATAGTGTACTTTTTAGTCTTATAGTGTATATGTGAAAAAAATCACCAGAAATGTTTTTAAAAAATATAAGTATATATATTATTATACAATTAGTAGTTACTATTAAATTAAACATATTGTGGAATGCAGGGCTGTCAAATCAAATTATTGATCTTAAAAGATAAAAGTTTGGTTTACAAATATATGTGTGTGTACTGTGTATGTGTATTACACACAGTATTATTATATATAAGAAACTATTTACACAACATAGGACTATAAATATTTTATCTTGACATATAACCTATGTTTACATATCTATTTATATATACACATATAAATATACACCGTGCACACACATATATTATATAACCACAAACTTTTATTCTGGATGCCATAATACATTGGGATAGATAGATAGATGCATGCAAATGCATTTAACTTGAGAGCGGGTGAAACAGAATTAACTCTACAAATGTTTGATCGTCAGTCATCAAATAAAATGGCTACTACGGCTAAAGCAATGAAAACAGAGCAGCATCTATATCTGTTCACAGTTTAGTTCTGTCATAATGAAAGTGTCAGTGATACGCTATAAACAGACATTATATCATTCTTCACATTTGCTTGAAGGGAAAAATGACCAGGATGTAGCTCAGTATGCCCATTGGTGCATGTGTGGGCCTTTGGCATCCACTGCCTGCCTTGGGGCGGAAGAAGAGGGGGGGGGGGGGACCCACGTAGAATGGTGTGTTGGTTATTTAAGACACCAGTCGCACACCCTGCGGCAGAAACACGCAGCATGAGCAGTGTTTTAGAGCATGGAGTGGCAGTCCAGAGCTGGCGTGTGATATCCAGTACAATGGCTGCAAATGACAGGGAGACATTTTGTCCTTGAAAAAAACAGCAAACCGATCTGGGCTGTGTTTCCCAAAAGCATCGTAAGCTTAAGTACATCGTAGACCCATAGAAACCAATGGAGCTACGATCAACTTAGGCTTACGATGCTTTTGGGAAACGCCGCCCTGACTAGTGAGACAAACCAGGAAACACCACATTATGCCACTGCATTCCATACTGCAGAGGTGGTTTGGTCAAAGACTGCGCGGTTTGTTTTTCAATGGCTTACTTGACCTCTACAGATCTGTTCAGAAACAATCAATATAATAATGTGGGTGGTGTCTTCTGAGAATCAAATGTGTTAAGTTCTCTGTTAAAACAGATCTGCCAACTGGTCTGTGGGCCTCAATACCGCCACCAAGGATAGAATCGATTGTGCGTAAACGATCGCTGCACTGCTGCAGACGCACCGCTCCTGGAATGCACTGCCGGTGCATACACACTGCAGACGGAGTATGTGTGTGAATGAGGCATTACTGCTATGAAGCCGTGGTGGTCCTTTGGATAGAGAATTATTCAAGTGTAAGAAAAAACAACGTGGATGTGAAGATCTCGATGAAGATGTGTTTTTGCAGCATAGCAGTGACCCTTGGGTTCAAGGGAGTTGGAAGAACCCCAAAATCTAATATAACCCTTTACACAATACAGCTTACTACCCTTATTGTAAATTAAGTTGCTCCTGTCTTAACAGCTGTGGTCTGTATGTTAATGAAGTTCTGTCACCCCATCGTCAGGCTACGTTTAAACGACAACGGTGTAGTCAAAAACTGAAAAGATTTTCCCTTGCTTTTTAAAAAAGTTTCACGTACAGGTATGTTACACGGCGACGTTTTCAAAATGATTCACGTTTACACATATCCACGAAAATGGGCAAAAATGCTGTATTACGTATGCCAGGCCAGTAGTTGGCGCTGTCACCTTGTTAGTAAACAGTACCTGTAGGGAAGTGACGATTATTTGCTGTATATGATTCGTTTCCGCTGTTGGTTGTAATATTGGTGAAGCAAATCCACACTTTGCTGAAGAAGCGTTACAAACTCTTGAGCAGCAACAACAGTACCATATACTCTGCCATTGTTGTGTATGTTTGTTCGTGCTTGCCTTTAAA
Organism: Sinocyclocheilus anophthalmus; assembly: GCA_018155175.1. Classification (NCBI taxonomy): domain Eukaryota; kingdom Metazoa; phylum Chordata; class Actinopteri; order Cypriniformes; family Cyprinidae; genus Sinocyclocheilus; species Sinocyclocheilus anophthalmus. Next base: position 303,183 of record JADLZN010009686.1, on the reverse strand, counting down.
ATCGACACGTACTGCGCATGTCTACATACTTAACACGTACTACACACACGCATGACGTCACCGTTTTCAAAGATTCCCGTTTTGGGTGTTTACACGGAAACGATAACGGTGCCGTTTTCAAAAACTTGCACTTTGAAACCCATTTTCAAAAATATGCATTTTCAGTCCCCAAAACTCTGTTGTCGTGTAAACGAACAGTCAAAACACATAAAAAGTTTCCAGTTTTTGGCTGAAAACATTGTCGTGTAAATGGCCACTAGATGGTTCTCAGTAGGGCTGCACAATTAATCTAAATTCTAATCATGATTACAATTGCGGATGCCATAATTACGTAATCGTTGAAAGGCACAAATTACAAAAAAAAGCGCATTAAGTATACGTGGCTTAAATATTATATATTATCCTCTTATATTATATCACAATACAGTGGGTATGGAAAGTTTTCAGACCCCCTTAAATTTTTCACTCCTTGTTATATTGCAGCCATTTGATAAAATCATTTAAGTTATTTTTTTTTCCTTATTAATGTACACACATCACCCCATATTGACAGACAAACACAGAATTGTTGACATTTTTGCAGATTTATTAAAAAAGAAAAAACTGAAATATCACATGGTCCTAAGATTCAGACCTTTGCTCAGTATTTAGTAGAAGCACCCTTTGATCTAATACAGCCATGAGTCCTTCAGCGTGGAGAAAATCACAGCGTTCAGAGTTGAAAAGACAATGCCGAAAAGCTGAGCGCGATGTGCGGAAGACAACTTGAAATTCACTATAGCATATACTAAAAGACAGCCTGCGTACTTCAATGTGAGAAAAATAGGCAAAGCTAGAAGTCATTCTTCCTCCAACATTATACAGAACTTAAAACAACACTCGCACTCTTTTGGCTTACTGTGAGAGAATGCAAACCCCCCAAATAAGTTGCCAGTGAAATGCTCTTACAGCAAATGCAATGAGTTTGCTTCCCTCTATCAATAATATCAGGAAGGCGATTTGCACATCCCCCAGTTATGCAGAGGTTAGACATATTCGACCACAATATCAAAAAGAAGATACTATGTCTGCTTTTGAAGAAATTGATAGCAACATCTTGGAAGAAATAGTACAGCACCTTAAAATCGTCAACCTGCTATCTTGACACACATCCCACATATTTTTTCAAAAGGGTGCAACTGTTTGGAAGCAGATCTCTTAGAAATGGTGAACGCCTCACTTCTTTCTGGGACTTTTCCAAACTCCCTGAAAACTGCAGTTGATAAACCCCTTCTGAAAAAGAGAAATCTCGATAACACCATATTGAGCAACTATAGACAAATATCAAATCTTCCTTTTATAGGAAAGATTAATGAAAAGGTAGTCTTTAATCAGCTGAACAAATGCTTAAACTCAAATGGATACCTGGACAGTTTTCATTCTGGTTTCCGAATGCATCACAGCACAGAGACAGCACTCAATTCTTGCTTAGATTCTGATTCTGGCAAAATATCAGTGATGGTACTACTAAATCTTAGTGCTGCGTTTGACACTGTCAATCATAACATACTACTAAAGAGACTGGAAAACTTGGTCGGGCTTTCAGGCATGGTAATTAAATGGTTCAGGTCAAACTTAGAAGGGAGAGGTTATTATGTGAATACAGGCGAGCATAAGTCTAAGTGGACGTCCATAACATGCGGAGTCCCACAAGGCTCAATTCTTGCACCGCTCGTTTAGCCTGTATATGCTCCCACTAAGTCAACTAATGAGAAAGAACCAAATCGCCTATAACAGCTATGCAGATGATACCCAGATTAACCTAGCCTTATCTCCAAATGACTACAGCCCCCATTGACTCCCTCTGCCAATGCATTGATGAAATTAATAGTTGGATGTGCGAGAACTTTCTTCAATTAAACAAAGAAAAAACCGAAGTCATTGCATATGGAAACAAAGATGAAGTTCTCAAGGAGAATGCATACCTTGACTCTCGGGGTCTAACAACTAAAAATCAAGTCAGGAATCTTGGGGTGATTCTGGAGACAGACCTTAGTTTAAGTAGTCATGTCAAAGCTGTAACTAAATCAGAATACTATCATCTCAAAAACATTGCAAGAATTAGAGTTTNAGTAGTCATGTCAAAGCAATAACTGAATCAGCATACTATCATCTTAAAAACATTGCAAGAATTAGATGTTTTTTCCAGTCAAGACTTAGAGAAACTTGTCTGTGCTTTTATCACCAGCAGGGTGGACTATTGTATGGTCTCCTCACCGGCCTTCCCAAGAAAACCATTAGACAGCTGCAGCTCATCCAGAACGCTGCTGGCAGAATTCTGACTAGAACCAGAAAATCTGAGCATATCACACCAGTCCTCACGTCCTTACACTGGCTTCCAGTTATATTTAGGATTGTTTTAAAGTACTTTTACTCGTTTATAATCACTCAATGGCCTAGGACCTAAATATATAGCAGATATGCTCACTGAATAAACCTAACAGACCACTCAGATCATTAGGCTCGAGTCAGTTAGAAAACCAAGGTTTTCACACAAAACACGGGGAATGTGCTTTTAGTTATTTATTGCCCCCCGCAGTTGGAACATCTCCAGAAGAGATCATTATGTGCTAAAACATTAGTCACATTTAATGCAGACTCAAAACTCATCTGTTTTGCTGTGCATTTATTGAATGAGCACTGTGCAATGTCCGAAGTGATTGCACTATATTTTATGTATAATCGTCTTCTTAAATTCATATTAAACCTCTTAAATCAATTTTTGTTTTTTAAATAATTTTCAAAGTTTTTAAAATTCCTTGTTTTATTGTTGTGATATTGTTTTTTTTTTATTTTATGTAAAGCACTTTGAATTACCATTGTGTATGAAATGTGCTATACAAATAAACTTGCCTTGCCTTGCCTTGCCTTATTTTATTGTTACATTTTTCTGGTTTAATCACGATCAGATTTTTTCTAGACCCTGCATTAAATTTATATTTTGACCTAACTATTCGGGGAACAGACACAGTCTTAATAGATTGGACAGCACAAGTACTTCTATCATGTAAGCGGTTAGAACACAAGTCATCAGGGCAGTTATTTGAGAATTGGCTTACTAGTCATATGGTGCGCAGCGTCCTGGAGATGTTGTCCGGCATGAGCTCCGCTCCGACTCTGCTGGGGTGCAGGTCATCAGTGCGAAAAAGCCTAGGACGCTCCCAGAAAAGATTCCAATTATTAACAAAGAGCAGATTCTGTTCTTTACACCATGATAGTAACTATTCATTTAAAGCAAAAAGTCTACTGAACCTTTCGTGTCCTCGCTGATACGTGGGAAGCGGTCCTGACACGATGATCGTCGTCGCGGGCGATGTGCTGCGTACTGTCTTGATCAGGCTCCTGAAGTCCCTCTTTAGTGTCTCCGTCTGCCGCAGCTTGGTTTCGTTAGCCCCCGCGTGAAGCACGACCTCTCCGGGGCTCTCGTCACCCTTCAGGTTCGCGGGTATCTGCGCAGAAACATCGCGAACACGAGCACCAGGGAAACAGTGAGTGTGCACTTTACCTTCAGCTAACGTAGCAAGGACGTGCCGGACGATGGAGTCTCCGATGATCACCAATCCGTCACCTTCCTCTCGTCGAGGGAGTGAAGCGTTGCTGGGGTGAATTCTCTAAGAGCGGCGGCGGCTGAGGTGAGGTCTTCGCCGGCCTGGCTCGCTCTTCCGCGCAGTGTTGTCAAACCGAAGTGAAGGACCTCTGGAATATTGAGTCCTGGGTGCCCGGTCCTGTGCTATGAAACACACACGAAGTAGATTGTGGTGTGGGTGAGTTAGCAGTCGGCTTATACTTACTCGGACTTGTGATGTTCAGCCTGGGATGTTTCCCAGCCATCTCCCGCTCTCTCACTGAGTCTGCTTTGCCACCAGGTCGTCGGATCTGCTTCTCTCACGGCCTCCCATCTCGAGCCTGCACCGAATGCCGCTCGACGGGTCCCTCCCCGCACTCAAGGTAGACCACATCGCCATAAAGCAAGTAACATGGTACAAATGTAATGTGTGTAATAGAGTATTAATAATTGGAAGGCGAGATTAGCGCACCGACTCTGTGGCAGATGCTCGCAGGTCTATAATGCTAATAGCCAGGACTACGAGAGTACTCAAAAATATAGACGAGTGATAACCGGCCCTCTATTGTTTTTGTTGTAGAATACGATAAGGGATATATTCACATGCTATAGAAACAAAAATTATGGTTTATAAAATTGATTTTAAGATAAAAAATGAAGAAAATGACAAAGAATTAACTTGACGGAGCTCAAACCACACGGCAGCAACAAACAGGAAGTGACTCAAGAGTGTACGGGAGTAGTTATGTTCTCGAATCCTTATTCAGAAAGGTATTGACGTGTACTACGGCACCCCTAAAGGGAATAAATACGTGATATACGAGAAAAATATATTTCAATGCTTTCTTTCACAATTATGTTGTTGGGTAATTATCCTGTATATAAATTGCGGGCATCAGGGAGCCGTTATTAATATGCAGGACATTAAGATCATTTATGAATGCGCATTGGCTTTTTACTTTTGAGATTCGCGCTCACACGTAGCCTACTCTACTACGGAGCGGCACTACTTGCCACACATTTCACAAGATTAGATGTTTGTCAGTGGTAGGGCTGTAACGATTAACTGCGAGCCGGTTGAAAATTGATTCAAATGTGTGACTATTCAAATCGGTTGAGATGATAAACAAATTGCGATTCAATTAGGGGTAGGAGTTGTCTGAGGGGAACTTACTGTCTTTCGATGGTATTTTTTCTTTTCCTCTTCCTCTGTATAAAGCATATTAAAATTTATAAGTGCATTTATAAAGCGCTGCTTTGTTTACAGCAGAAACCAAGGAAAGGCTTTAAGCGCCACCTGCTGGCAGAGAGTGCATCTGCGTCTCGTTCAGCTCGTCTGCTGTTTCTGTTTCATGCAGATATTTTTATGTATGGTTTCACAAAACTGAAGTCAAACCATTCTGTCTTTGCTTCAAATTTAGAATTTATACAATCTAATTTAGATTAAAAACAGTTCATGTTGCATGTATGCAGCATCTTTGTTTGGATCATGATTAAAATGCAGTGGTTGCCTCTCATTTTAAATGGAAAGAGCACAGACAAAGCCTTATTTTGTTTATATGAAGAGATTTATTTTATTTGTGTTACTTATTTATTTGATTTGGGGCTTGTTTTAAAATAAAATAAAAAATGAGTTTTTTATTCACATTTCCCATTATCTTTCAATTTTGGTTATTTAGCAACCCTTTTATCCAAAGCGCTACAACTGAGGAACAGTAGGAGCAATCAAAACCAACCAAAAAGCAATAAATTACATAGTGCTATATGGTATATTATTATAGTTTTTTTTTCAATTTCACAAAGTGAAAAACTTACCGTATTTTTACCAATAATAAAAGGACCCATTTCATTATAAATAATTTGTCTTTAAATCTCATTTAAGCTAAAAATAAATAATTGTGAATCGCCTCGTGAAATCAAAATCTTGAATCAAATCGTGAATTGAGTGAATCGTTACAAAACACCTCCCTAGGCATTGGTGCTCAGGATTTGCAAATCATTCGCCATCGTCCTATCAGTCATCTCTCCTCTCTCTGTTTATGTGGTAAGTGAAATGTTATGTACTGTTATGTCAGGAACATGCTAGGCAAGCGGCTAACCATGTCCCTTTAGTGGCTCCGTACAATGCATTATTCGTTTTCCGTGCCTTTCCGAATAACGATTTGCTATTCATTGCACATGTCCCTATTAAGAGGATTTAGTCCTGAAAGTTGTGGGTCTTTCCAATCTAAGGAGTGGCAAATATTCCACACAGCGGGAACTGCTCACAGTAGTTTATTCATCTATCATTTAAAACAAGTGTGAACATCAGAGACGGTCGGCCCCTGGTTGCATAGCACCATCCATTGACTAACACCATCTTAACCGTCACACGCCCGTTAGCGTATTTTAGTCCTTTTTGTACAGAAGTCAGAATAGGGTCACCGAGTGGGACAACCCCTGGGCATCTATTACATATTTTCTTCTGGACGAATATATTTTGGGTGTTTTTTGGTTGGTGATTGTTACTAAGCATAATCTATTCAAACTATACTGCAAAATTTTTTTTAATTCTCATACTGATACTTCTTCCCAGCTTCATAAACCTCTTCCAATGTCTTCGTATCATCCTGCTCATGCATAAATTCATCAAATGCAAATGATGAATGCAAAAGATTCTGCACAACTGACAGGTTAGATCAGTAGTTCCCAAACCCTGGTCCTGGAGGCCATAGGCGTAGCTTGACGTTTGAGCTTGGGGGGCCAAACCGAACCGGTGGATTTGGCCAGACGTACTTTTAAACACATTTTAGTTTTGCTATAGTAAATCTACATATTCACATAGAGCAGTGGCAAGTGCTTGAGGTTGTCATGGTAACCACATACATCGCCCACGAATTACAGCTGCGCTTCTATTCTGCCACACTAAACACGTTTAAAATGCACAATAAACATGTCTGTCAAAACGATCTCAAAGGAGGCTTTTATTAAACAAATCAAGGAGTACTCATCCACTGTTTTTAAAACAGACATTTGTTGGGCTTGATTCAAATTAATGCACAAGAGGCTCACAACTCTTATTTAGTCTTATGACTAGACAAAACAGTTTTTTATATCAAAATCTAGTAAAGTTGTGTTCTGAGAAAAGTTAAATAACATTTGGAGTAATGGTTTGGCCATAAAATTTAGGTGTGCGGCTAAACCTGCTGGTCCTGTGGATCACCTTACTATCGTCTCCGAGTCCCCGGAATCAGTTTTTCGTTGTCTCCAGGTTTCTCTGCAGTTCGTGTATGTTGTTAAAAACGCGGAACATCATTTTATTCCACACAACAGGCAAGCATTACTGTTAAGTCTATTATCCACCAAAATGCAGATTCGTCACGTGACAATTCTTACGCAAATGAGATTGAGGGTGACGTTAAGTTTGTTTTGATTTATTAATCTATTTACAATAACAATTTAAAATGTATTTACTTTTACGTATTCACTTTTACATGTATTATTAACTGCATTATATGCATTTTTACTTCATAGAAAAAAACTTTATAAATAAATATTTAGTAAAATTCTTAAATCGCTACCAACCCCACAAGCTAACGCCCTAGGCTGGAGGCACCCCAACACTGCACGTGTTGCATGGCTGCTTCCGCAAATGGCATACTTCCCTCTATATAGTAGGCAAAAAGCAGTAGGCGAGCGAATGAGTATGTTTGAATCCTTAGTATTCATAGAGTAGGTGAAAATTGCACTAATTCTCGCGAGATTTTAATTTGCGTTCTAATATGCCTACTTGCCTACCATATAGTAGGAGAAAAGAGTACTGAACAGATTAGTATGTCCGAAACCTCAGTATTCATAAAAGAGTATAACCCAATTTGAAGCAAAAACAGAAAGTTCTGACTAGCTTTGTGAAATTATACTACATGCCTGAACGAAGCAAACAGCAGGAGCTCTGAATGAGATGCAGATTTACTCTCTGACAGCAGGTGGCGCTTTTTCGAACAGCAGAGATACTGCGTTTCCTTGGTTACCGCCATAAAGCAGCGCTGCATTGAAACACTGCTTTAATATGAACTATACAGAGACCAGATGTAAAGAAAATACCACATAAACTTTTCTGAAGGCAGTCAGTTCCCCTCAGAAACATTCATATAAACCCCCAAATCAATATTGAGGATTTTCTTCCAATAGTTTGCGAATCATGAACAGTGAGTGATCTGCCTGCTACAGTATTTTTCTCTGTGCATCCATCTTCAGCGTCTCTGGCCTCTGTTAGCGGGCGTTTACAAACTTCATATTTTCACATACTTGACATTTTGGAAAATGATTGCATTGGAATGCTGTTTGTGCAAGTCCAGAACAGAGACGTGTTGCTTGCAATAAGACAAAAAACGGGCGGTTGCCGATGGCTTAAATTCCAGGGGAAGCTCCTTAAATTCGGCCATCCTACACACACACGTGACTGACTGCTCGCTCGCGCTAACAGGAGGAGGAGGGTCGTGTTACTCTCTACACTGCACTCAACCTGAGGGATTCCTACACTTTCAGTCTTTGAGGAGACATGAAAAACAGCGCATACAGCAGGAACGGTATAACGGAAAATATTACCGGTTTTGAAAATTCCTAGACTAACTACTAGAAAGAACTACTACCATATTAGTCTAACGATTCTTGGGAAAGGCCCCCGGGTAGTTCACAGAGACGTTACCATGGTACTTGACTCTGATATAGGTTACCTCTCTTTCAGAAACGGGTTTGACTTGCTCTGCTTTCTCGGGTTTGACAAACCTCCCATTCTGAAATACAAAACCCGGAGTTTCCCTCATTTCAGGGTTAACATACTCAGAGTTTTCACTTAACCTCCTTTCTGAAACGGGCCCCAGGACAACTAGATGAGCCCCAGAGACAGATCCCCAGTGAAGACCACGTCACCTCGACGGCCATCAGGACAAGACCACGGCAACCAGATGAGTCCTCTGCACAATCTGACTTTGTTGCAACCTAGAATTAAACTGCTGGTTTCATCTGGCCAGAGGAGAACTATTTCGACACTATTTCACTGTTTAATATTGTAAATCTGCTTTGACACAGTCTGCATTGTAAAAAGCGCTATATAAATAATGGTGACATGACTTGCCTCAGTGTATACACTTCTAATATGGCCCTCCTTTCCACGTCTATCAGAGGTATCAAAAACCAAATAATCAAAACCATCAATTAGAAACTCGAAAGCCACATTCAATTCTACTACATCATTCTTTACGACCATGTAAACTTTTCGTCTAAAACAAAAATGTGCTTTTTCATTTGGGGCACTACTTGTGTCTTAAAAGCTCTACAAGCAAGAGTTGATCTTTAATGAACGGGGGAATGTTGTACAAAAATAACTTTTTCCGCCGGTTGAAGCAGTGGCATAACAGGAGTGAAGGTATCCTATATAGCAACGCCATTCTGTACAATACTGTTTAATTTTTGCAATACTGTCAAAGAAAACAACAACAGCGCTGTTCATACAAGAAGCTGATAATATGCTGTTGAAAACGACAACCTCTCCAACAGCCGAAACATACTGTTCCACCGTGTTTCCGCCACAAATGGTCCAAACTCACCCGCTCTGAAGATGCATTTGTCACAATGTGTACACATCTCGGCCTGCAGGCTTTGATCACTGTCAGCACCTCAGGAATGCCAAATGGCCATTTTGTTATGAAAGATAGGTTTGGGACAGGAACGCAAAAGTAAGTGCTGACGTTGGTGGCAGGGAGCATAACGGGACCTAAACTCTGGAAAGGTGGGCTGAAGCAATTAGAAACCCTGCAAGTGTATTTCAAGCCCTTGTTCCCTCCAAAGTTTGTTCCTTCAAGACTCATATTTAATTTGATATTAAGGTTTGGGCTTGTCTAAATTCCACTGAAACCGGTTCTTCTACATGTTTATTGTACTTGAAGGGTTAGTTTCACCCAAAAATGAAAATTCTGTCATTAATTACTCACACCCTCATGTCGTTCCAAACCTGTAAGACGTTTGCTCATCTTCGAAACACAAATGAAGATATTTTTAATGAAATCTTGATTCTACACAACTGCCAATCTGACACAGTTGATAAAGAGATTGTAAAATGAATCCATATGAATCGGCAATTTAGTCCACATTTTCTAAAGAGACTTGATTGATTTATATGATATAGCAGATTTCATTTATTCACATATTGATCAATGTTCCTACAATGTTGAGTTGTTAATAAAAATTAAGTTGATAGAATGTTTCTGGAACGTCATATTAACCTTATGTTCCACTAACATTAAGAAATGTTTAGAACAAAAATGTGTAAGCTGGGTATTTTCTCATATATAATTCTTCCATTTCATAGTCTATGAACCAACTAAATTATTAGCATAATAATGATGATGATAAAAATAAAGATAAATTGAACATTCACATCTACACACAAGATAGGTGATACCATTTCAAAGCAGCTAATAGACATCACCACAAAAACATAATTAACAGACTAAAACACATTCACGTTCATACTGTCACGTCAGGTGATCTTGAGTAAAACACTATAAATAGACAGAACTGTAGTGTGCAGCTCATAACTCAATACATGACACAGAGAGGGAAGACTTCCATATTCAGGTTTGACTTCATTATTTCACTAAATATATCAATCATGCATACTGGTAAAAGTATATCCATTTATACTGCTCAATTATGGCAAAATTATTTTGGTTAATACTGAGATCATGAGTATTTGATTTAGAGATGGATGATATGACCAAAATCTTATACCAACCGTTTTATTTCACAATAATTGATATAAATCATTTTAAAATACAAATAATGAAAATACTGCGGAATAAAGATAAAAGAATGAAACCGCTTTCAACAAAATAACAGAAGTAAGATATACTACAGAAAGTTAGGGGTGTGCGCATCCGAATTGAGGCCGATCACAGAAAGCAGTATCTGCCGATACCGATCTTTTTAAAGCCTTCTTTTTATCATTTATAACTATTTATAGTGATACTCCAATCAGGGTTTTTAGACAATTATTCAGGGCCTGAGTTTCATTTTTGAAGATGGGGGCATTGGACAAGACAGAGAACATTCAATGATGATCCGGCACAAGACAGAACACACAATCTAACAAATGAAAACAATTCCAAACCAGCTGCTCAACAAAAATATACAAGACCCGACAGAATAAAACACTTAACCTCACAAAAGTGCTCACAACAAACAAACAAATGGTCCGTCTGTTATTCTTAAAAACATAGGTGCTGAGCATCACAGACACTCAAGATATCAGAAGATGTTGAGTACTATTGCAGGTGAGTGGACATTATTTGGCATTTTTAATTAGAAGTCTGTAATATGACGTACTGTAATATGATATGTGACCTGTGCTAGCAAAATGAGGGCTCATTATACTACAAGGAAACCGGCGTCCTGTGGCAAGGCGAATGGCGCTAATATTGTTTAAACGCAGTCAAATATGCCGTTTTGTATGTAAACACGATTTCTCTATAGCGTAAATGTGACCCTCTTGATTTGCCATAGAGCGCGAGTCAAACGGTACTGTGCTCGCAGTGCGTGCTCTTCAATTGAGCGTATGCACGGAGCGCTATTTAGAGCTTCCGGATAAAGATAAGCCAGCTCGTAATCTTCCGGTGAAGCTCGTTTTATATATGTGCTATATATATACAGTAGGTAGAGACTCTCACAGAAACCTCTCCTGCCTCATTCTTATCAGAAACTGAGAAACAAAATAATTGCAACACTGTAAATAATGATAGCGGAATTAACATACAGTTTCATGTTATTAAAAAGCAAATAATATTATATGCAGAGTCTGGTAATCAAGTACCCAGACACGTAACTGTACATTTGAATGCTGACAAATAAACAATATCGTAATTGTACGTTTAAAAAATAGGATATATATTAAAGACGTTATATTTATCAACTTGTGCAGTAAAATTCACTTTATTAAAGGTTCACTTTTCATTCATGAAGATGACATGAAGAAATGTGCCAAAACCGTGTCTCTTGGCGAAAAATAAAGACTTTTTAAGATGAAATTAAATTACCATTGTAACCAGGAGATGGCAGCAGAGGCTCACTCATTGGCTGCAGTTGCCATTTCCACACCCTAGTTTTTTTCACGTCTTTTTATTTATTATAAAATAAATATTAATTATAACAAATTTAATACTTTATCGCACTGAAGTATAAAGTATAGCAAGTGCAGAAAGTCACAAAGTCTCATGTCATTTAAAAAATAAATAAATAAGGCCAGACAACAGCCTATAATGCTGAATTATTTAAATACCTACATAATCAAATACAAATTAAATAAGTTGGTTGTTGGTATAACAAATAAATAATGCATTCAATATTTTGAAATGTTTAGATTGAATTTTAATAACTACGTTGTTTAAGTCTTATCCAACACAGACTTGTTGCTGCTGTAGTTTTGAATCACTTAATGCACAGCTGTATTTTGACATCGGCTCGTCAGATGATTCATTCCGTTGCCACTGTCAATCATAGCAATGACTCGTGTCGTTTTTTACACTCGCGTTTGTCATTCCTGAAACTGTATACGTAGACGTTTGGTCCTATTAGACAAACAAAACTTTTCTCCAAATTGTGAATGGATTATGTAGAGAAACCGAGCAAAGGGCGCTCCCCTTACGGCACAGTACAGTTCACCAGAAAAAACTGAGCTGGCTTATCTAAAACCAGGAAGTAATCGTGCATATGGTCAATGGCACACACAAAGACACCTTTATCATTTCAAATTCAAGAGCGAAATAATCTACGTGCATGCAATGCTGTGATCAGTTAAGTCATGAAGGTACCAAAAAGGCGATTACAGCGCCTTAAAACTGTGCATGCGGTAATTTATTTATGAGTCACATTAAAACATGTCCTGAAAGGTTTTCAAAACTGTCCGGAGCAGCCCGCAACTGTCTCACTCATCTAACACACCCGATTCAACTCGTCAGCTCATTAATAGAGACTTTAAGACCTGAAGTGAGTCAGAAAAGGTAAAGGATTTTTTTTTTTTTTTCCTTCCTCCCCCGAGTTGAGAGAAAATACGATGATTGTCAGATCCGCGTCATGTTCAGCAGCGGCAGCGCTTAAAGAAAAAACAGGAAAAACAACCTAATAACCAGCTCTGTGATGTTTGTTCAAAAGGAAATCCTAATTTGCTTTTGATATAGCTTAAATATAGATGATCCTTTAATTCGAATTAGTGTTTGAAACTCTGAAGTAGTGTTTGATAATTCTGTATATTCTGCTGACGGGCACAGGTAGGCCTAAATAGCATTTACTATACTGGGTTGATGTGAAGTTTTGTAAGTGCCATTAAGTAGAAGGTTATTTTAAAAGTCTAGTAAAATGTTAAACTGATAGCTTTCAATATACTGTAATGGTGAATGGCTATTAGTCATGGTAAATATTTAGGGTGGAGAAGAAGATCGTCTTAGGTTACTTATGTAACCATGGTTCCTGAGTAGGGAACGAGGCACTGCGTCCTCTAGGGGTCGCTATTGGGAACGCCTCGTCGTGACCCATGTCTGGAAGCATACATTGAAAAAACACCAACTCGTTGGCCGGCGACAGCCATGACGTCACTACCGGTGCGACTATAGTATAAATAAGCGCCGGGAGAACACATCATCCACTTCTTCGTCTGAAGCTTGCATCCACAGCATGGCAAGAAACCTAGAGGACGCAGTGTCCCTACTCAGGGAACCATGGTTACAAAAATAACCTGAGACGTTCCCTTTCATGTGAACTTCGAAATGCGTCCAATAGGGGTTGCTATGGGGAACGGTATACCCAAGCCACCATGCTGAGGAGAGTGCATGCCAGAAAACCACGGCGAACACTAAGTACCAACTCTACCATATTTCTATGGGAGTCGCCCCTGGGACGTTAGACGGCTGTCAGTGACGTTATTCCCTACGGCCAAAGGCCTAGGCTACATACCCCAAAATACTTACCTGTTAGGGCCAGACTCCTGGGCCCGGGGTAGAGCTCAAGGCTTGGAATCAGAAATAGATTCCTTTAAGGGAATACGACCAAGAGCCTAGAATCATACTAGTCTTGGCCTGTCACACAGGGGCTACCGCACGTTATCTTTGTATGTGCTGAAAGAACTGTCTCAACAGACCCTTAGTAGAAACACCCTGTTAAGTAAGTATCCAGAGGATACATAGGAGGAGTAGTGCCCAAGGCGGAACCGGGGTTTTAAACCACTAAAAAAGAGCACGAAGTCTTTGCGCGTAGCTCTTACCATACAGGATTTTAGAAAAGTGGGCAAAGCATAACGTGCACACTTACCAGCTATGTGGATTTTAGAAAAGTGGGCAAAGCATAATGTGCACACACTTGAATACCGTTCTAGGGGTTCTCGTGGCACCCTGAAAGAGCAGCCCATAGATAGACATAGCGTTTGGGGATACGCCATTTCTAAGGCTATAATGCTGGAGTGGCTAGCAGTAAATCTGTAGCTGAGGGAGCAACACACCCAGTTCTCAATTCGAGAAGGGGGCTCGACCTGCAGCATGGTCCAAAGCTGGAACAGCTAGCAATAATTTACTANGGTTACTTAGCTGAGGGAGCAACACACCCAGTTCTCAATTCGAGAAGGGGGTTCGACCTGCAGCATGTTCCAAAGCTGGAACAGCTAGCAATAATTTACTTAGCTGTGGGAGCAACACACCTAGTTCTCAGTCGAGAAGGGGGCTCGACCTACAGCATGTTCCAATGCTGGAACGGCTTGCAGTAGTTTACCTTGGCTGAGGGAGCACAAACCCAGCTCTCAACGAGAGGGGGCTCGACCTGCAGCATGATTGTAAAATCAGAAGGGTAAGCATACTGCAAGCTAGCCAAACACTCAGCGCATCAGGGAGGCAGAGGAAGGGCCTAATTCACCTGATGCTGCTGGTTCCAGGTGCTCTGGAGAAACAGAGAACTCAACTTCTCATGTGAGAGGAGAACTCCGAATTCAGAGGAATAACGTTGCTCATTCCAGGTAACCCTTTGATAAAAGGGGAGCACTGCTCAACACTACCACGAGAACAGCCCATGGAGCGAGGAACCCAACTCCTCAGAGAGGATTAATGCTTGAAAGAAACACCATAATCACAATAACCCTCAATGGTGAGGGGAGCGATGCTTCCAGAGTGTGTCGACAGAGACACACTAGTTGAGTGGAGCCCAAGGTACCAGGGTCTAAACCAACTCAGAGAAAGGGAACGAGATCAATAATGCGTAACCCTTACCATACAGGATTTTAGAAAAGTGGGCAAAGCATAACGTGCACACTTACCACTTATGTGGATTTTAAAAAGTGGGCAAAGTGCTCAGCGTGCACACTTACCAATACTGTGGATTTTAGAAAGTGGGCAAAGCATAACGTGCACACTTACCACCTATGTGGATTTGTAGAAAAGTGCGCAAAGCTTAACGTGTGCACTTACTATAGTATTTGGATTTAAGAGTTTTCCAAGCATCTGCTCACAGATACCCAGAAGTACTGAGCCAAACCGGAGAGGCAAGCTCAAATACAACCCTCTAAGGTGAGGGGAGCACTGCCTGAGACAGCATTACACAAGAAGGTTCTCGCAAATGCCACCTATACTTCCCGCACGATGCCTCAGCAAGAGGGGATATCCTGGTGATCGGGAGGCCCCTCAGGGCGACCTAGATACGGTAGACCAGACAGGGCAGCCTGAAAGCATAAGCCCAGACCGGACATCCAGGAGATTATGCAGTGCCGTGCCGGGGCCCTGATGATCAGGAAGGCTCCCGCAGAAGCCTGTGACCTGGTCGCATAATCCAGGAAGTATGAAGCCGAAACCCGGCTTACCGTCTGGACATATATCGACGAGTGAAATAGACACTGCAAGTCGAGCACCCGGTTTCGGAATCCAGCAGAGGGGGTGCTCATCGAGGACCTACCCTAGAAAGGGACAGAAACACACAGGTCCCGGGAAACACTGCAAAGAAAGCTAGCAGAAGGATTATACACAACCACCAGCGCATTAAATACACACACACATATATACATGTATATATATAGAAATGGATCGTACTCACACACCATGGTTCCCGCGTCGGAGCCCTGTCCGAAGAAGCCTCTGGTCCGGACCATCAGTAAGGTGGTCACTATGAAGCCATAGAACCAACCAAACATCATAGATCCAGCATAGGAGACTGTAATGCGGGAAACTCCCACCTAACCTCGGTCAGGTGGAGAGATGGTGGTTACAGGGGAATTAGGAAGGGGAAGATAAGGGCAGATGTTAAACCCCCCAAGGGAAATGAGTAGATACTCAAGTATCACTCTGATCCGGACGAAAGCACTGACGCCTTGTCTGGATCACATCCCTTAGGTCTTTTACCTACCTTCCTTTGACCCGCGATTATTCCTACCCCTACCCGCGGGCAGGGGAGGAGCGCGAGCCGCGACACTAGCCTTCTGTGCTCGTCTCTGATCCTCAAACCGAGATGGGCCAGGACCCCTTGGGTTGTTCGGGCTCAGACCTGGACCTTCGTAAAGGCCGCTGTGTGCACCTTTGCCCGCACTCAGCTACCTCATTAGGAGAAAGGCCCACGCCTTTATCCAGGTCTTTCAGCAGGCCAGCCTGATATGCTTGGGGCATCACCATCGTGTGCAATGAAGCGACAACCCGACCTGCTGCTGCTGCTGCGTATGCCCTGGCATTAGAGCGAGATGTCAAGGAGGGAGTCTTAAAAGAGGACGTCTCATCCATAGAGAGATAACTGGCCAGCGTCTCTCTATAGAGGCATCTTCTCATAACCGCTTTCGCGCATCGCCTCGATGTTGGCATAACTCGTATGCTGGAATCGATGGAGGCGTGAGGAAAAAACGGCCTCTTCCATTCCTTCTCAATCTCTGTATGGAAAACAGGAAGAAAGGAAGGCTCACCTGAGCTGGAGGGTTATGGCCAGAAAAATAATTTATTTGATCGCATTGTATACATAATATATTCACCGCGTTACGGCAAGTAAAGCCTCACCGTGGTGCGATCCAAAACTTTCAAAAGCTCATACATACGCAGGGCAGGAGGATTGGGAAAGCTCAGCCTCAGCTTTTTGCCCTCCTCAGACATTTTCTGGTCAGAAAGCAATGGACCCGGGATCAGACAATGTTATGAAATAAATCATCCTCCAAGCGGCTCACTTTGTCCACAGCCGACTACGCGAGAGGGAGGAAAGCCCTCTTCAAAACTCATCGGCCGCTCCATGCGATCCCTACGAGCTCATTCTCATCCGTGCCTCAGCAGCAGCGGATCCGATCACGGGAAGCAGATGGCTGCCCCTCTTTCCTCGAAAAGAGAGACAAACGGACGGAGCTTTTCCCTTGAAAACGCTCGCGGTGCACGCCGATTGCCCCCTCGGAGACATCGCGTGCGTGCTCTTCGCCCAAACAAATAACGCATAGATCGTGTGTGTCATCAGATGTTAAACAACGACAACACGGATGCACATATCCTCTAAATGCTTTGCTAGTGCTCGCCATAATGAAATAAATAGAGATCACTCTTACCACAGAAATTTTTTGCACGCTTCAAACAAAACAATCAATGAAGACAAAGAAGAGAATGATGTGTGCTCCCGGCGACTATTTATGCTATAGTTGCACCGGTAGTGACGTCATGGCTGTCGCTGGCCAATGTGTTGTTGTTGTTTTGAATGTATGATTCAGACACGGGTCACATTGAGGCGTTCCCCATAGCGACCCCTAGGGGACGCAGTTCGAAGTTCCCATGAAAGGAACTTAGACTTATGAAAAGCCAAAGAAAAAGAATGATGATTGTTTCCCAAACTCGGGGGGGGAATAGCCTCCTGATAACGTTCGGGGTTCAGACACTCTCTCTGTTTAAATCTAGATTAAAAGACACATCTCTTTGGCCAAGCATTCAAATAATGACATCTCAAATCTTTCTGCATTATATCTGATAAATGCCCCCACAATTAGTCTTAGTTTGGTTAAACAAACAAAAAAAAAAAAAAAACAAAAAAAACATTTGCTTGGTTGGAAAGCAGCTACGCTAATAAGTTTGTATTTGTTTCTCTGTCTTTTGCCAGCTTCAGTCTGGATCCAGAACACCTGAGAAGAGATGATGCAACACCTCAGAGGACCTCAGATGATGCCAACCCTGAAACAACATACAGAACTACCACATTTTGCTCTAAGTGATTGAATCATATAATAATTGCTGTTAATATTGTTCATCGTCTGTTTTATTACATCTTAAATTGATTTTTCCGTACTGCTGGTTTCGTCTGGTCAGAGGGAACTGGCCCCCCGACTGAGCCTGGTTTCTCCCAAGGTTTTTTCTCCATTCTGTCACCGATGGAGTTTTGGTTCCTTGCCGCTGTCGGCTCTGGCTTGCTTAGTTGGGGACACTTCTTTTCCAGCGATATCGTCGACTTGATTGCAAAGATATTATTTTAAACTGAGTTGGATGCTGACATCACTGAATTCAATGATGAACTGTATTTAACTGAAAAAATTGTTTACTATTGTCATTTTGCATTACTGACATATTTTCCTAATTAATGCTGTTCAGTTGCTTTGACACGATCTGTATTGTATAAAGCGCTATATAATTAAAGGTGACTTGACTTGACTTGACTATTCTTACAATGAATGTCACAGTGTGTAAAAAGGAATTGTGTCATCTGCATAGCTGTGATAGGCAATTGGGTTGACTTTCTCATTATTGACTTATGGGAGCATGTACAGGCTAAACGAGCGGTGCAAGAATTGAGCCTTGTGGGACTCTTCATGTCATGGACGTCCACTTAGACTTCTGCTCTCCTATACTAAAATAATAGCTCTTCCTTCTAAGTATGACCTGAACCATTTGATTACATCCCAGAAAGCCCAACCCAGTTTTCCAGTCTCTCTAGCAGTATGTTATGATCAACAGTGTCAAACGCAACACTGAGATCTATTAGTGCCAGCACTGATATTTTGCCAGAATCATAGTTTAAGGGAATATCATTTATTATCTTTATGAATGCTGTCTCTGTGCTGTGATGCGGTCGGAAACCAGATTGTCCAGGTATCCATTTGAGTTTAAGTCGTTGTTCAGCTGATTAGAAAACTAAACTACCTTTTCAATAATCTTGCCTACAAAACGAAGATTTGATATTGGTCTATAGCTGCTCAATATGGTGTTATCAAGATTGAAATGAGTCCTACCATGTCAGGCTGAGGGCAGCCCACCTGGAGAGGAAAGGATAACACCTCAGTATACGTTGCCCAATCCTCCTCAGTGCCCTCACGTAGGTTCATTGATACCCCTGCCACCTCGGTGCCTCAGGGCTCAGTGAGCTCAGGCGAGTGAAATTCCTAGCTGCCGCCCGGCAACGTTACGGCACGGGAGAGCTCGCCCCCTCTAGTGAGGGTGCTACAGCAGTCAGGTCAGTTGTTCCTTCAGTGCCCACACGGAGGTTCATTGATACCCCTGCCACATCGGTGCTTCAGGGCTCAGTGAGCTCAGACGAGCGAAAATCCCAGCTGCCGCCTGGAAACGGTACGGCACGGGAGAGCTCACCCCCTCAAATGAGGGTGCTACAGCAGTCAGGTCGGATGTTCCCTCAGTGCCCTCACGGAGGTTAATTGATACCCCTGCCACCCTCTGTGCTTCAGGGCTCAGTGAGCTCCGACGAGCGAATTCCCAGCTGCCACCCAGCAACGGTACAGCACGGGAGAGCTCGCCCCCTCAAGTGAGGGTGCTACAGCAGTCGGGTCGGTTGTTCCCTCAGTGCCCTCATGGAGGTTCATTGAGACCCCTGCCACCCTCTGTGCTTCAGGACTCAGTGAGCTCCGACGAGCGAAATTCCCAGCTGACGTCCGGCAACGGTACGGCACGGGAGACTCGCCCCCTCAAGTGAGGTGCTACAGCAGTCAGGTCGGTCATCCCTGCCGGTAATCCGCTTCAGGGCACCGAACTGGCTACTCTAATAATACCAGACGCCAGCCTCGAGAGGCTGGTTCCCTTAGTAGATTTTCTGGTAGCGTGGAAACTTCTACCAAATATCTCAAAATGGGTCCTGCAGATTGTAGAGAAAGGTGACAGAATCCAGTTCGGTTCTCGTCCGCCTCGTTTCAACGGGGTCATCCCCACACAAGTGGGCCCCGAGCAGGCTCTGGTAATGGAACAAGAAGTAGATACTCTCTTGAGGAAGGGGGCCATAGAACGTGTTCCTCCTCTCTCTCGAGAGAGTGTCCGGGTTCTACAGCTGTTACTTCATTGTTCTGAAGAAGGATGGGGGGGTTGCGTCTGATCTTAGATATCCATCTTCTGAACCGCGCTATCAAACGGCTGCGGTTCAAGAGCTCACTATCAACAGATAGTATCTCAGATCCAGTCCAATGACTGGTTTGTTAAGATAGATCTCAAAAACGCTTATTTCCATGTTTCCATCCTCACTCAACACTGGAAGTTCCTGAGGTTTACTTTCAGGGGCGAAGCATACCAATATAGAGTTCTCCCTTCGGCCTGTTACTCTCACCCCGCACTTTCACGAAGTGTGTGGATGCTGCTCTGGCTCCACTGCGACTCCAGGGCATCCGCATACTCAATTATATCAACGATTGGTTAATACTAGCTCAATCTGAGCAGATGGCGGCTCGACATCTACAGCCCTGGCTTCTACCCCAGATTCCCAAGTTCTCTCTTCGTGATGTGCTCAAGAGATACACACACAGGCAGGGACTTGGTAGTATGGCGCAGTGGGTATTCTCGTTCCCAAAGCGACTTGACGCAGCTCGAGTTCCTGAAGGGGAACGTCTCTAGGTTACGTATGTAACCATGGTTCCCCGAGGGAACGAACGTCTCTTTGCCATACTCCCTGCATCCCTCCAGGCGCTACTTCATCGAAGCTAACTTGCACTCTGCCAGATGCGCTTTTATACTTCCTGGTGCTTACGTCACCCTGCTCGTGACGTCTCGCTGCTCCATTGGACGGATTTGACACATGCTTCAGAACGCGGTCACGCAAGGGCGTTCCCAAAGCGACTCGACGCAGCGTCTCATTCCCTCAGGGAAACACGGTTACATACGTAACCTAGAGACGTTTTCAGGGAGTTTGGAAAGTCCCAGAGAGAAGTGAGGCGTTCACCACTTCTAAGAGATCTGCTTCTAGACAGTTTAACACACTTTTGAAAAAAGATGTGGAAGTGTGTCAAGGTCTCAGGTTGATGCTTTAAGGTGCTGTACTATTTCTTCCAACATTTTGCTACCAATTGCTTCAAAAACAGACATAGTAACTGCTTTTTGAAATTGCGGTTGAATCTGTCTGACCTCTGCAAAACTTTAGGATGTGCTAATCGCCTTTCTAATATTACTGATTTTCTCAGAAAAGAAGGAAGCAAACTCATTGCATTCGCTGTCGGAAAGCATTTCACTGGGAATCTGACTTGGGGGGTTTGTTAGTCTCTCAACAGTAGCAAAAAGAGTGTGAGTGTTGTTTAAGTTACTGTTTATAAGGTTTGAGAAGAATGACTGTCTAGCTTTGCCTAGTTCCACATTGAAAGCACGAAGGCTGTCTTTATAGATGCTATAGTGAATTTCAAGTTTCGTCTTCCGCCACATCCGCTCAGCATTTCTACATTGTCTTTTCATACTCTGTACTGCTGTTGATTTTCTCCAGGGTGCTTTTTGTCTGCCAGTCTTCTTAATGACTTTTGCAGGAGCAATATCATCAAAAACATTCTTAACTTTTGAGTTAAAGGAATCAAGGAGAAGATCAACAGAGTCTGCAGAAATGCTTGGTGTTAAAGATATAGCCTTCATAAATAGCACACTATTGTTCTCATTAATGCATCTCTTTCTGACAGAGACAGATCTAGATTCAGTGGTAGCAGAGATTAAAATATCAAAGAAAATACAGAAGTGATCATATAGTGCTACATCCTTAATAACATTGGAT
The DNA here is from genome assembly GCA_018155175.1 of Sinocyclocheilus anophthalmus. Taxonomy (NCBI): domain Eukaryota; kingdom Metazoa; phylum Chordata; class Actinopteri; order Cypriniformes; family Cyprinidae; genus Sinocyclocheilus; species Sinocyclocheilus anophthalmus. Next base: position 281,606 of record JADLZN010009686.1, on the reverse strand, counting down.
GAAATGTTTAGACCCCTACTGATCAGTAAATCTAGAGTATGTCCACGATTTTGTGTGGGTCCATGCACATGCTGAATCAGGTCAAAAGTGTTTAAAACAGTTATAATTTATTTTGTAGTATTGATTTCTGCATTATCTATGTGAATATTAAAATCCCCTGCAATAGCACAACAGTCAAACACTGAGGAAATCATTGATAACAGTTCTGTAAACTCTTCAACAAAGGCTGGAGAGTAATTTGGAGGCCTGTAAATAATGATAAACAGAATGCGTGGAGCACCTTTCAACACAATACCTAGATATTCAAAAGACAAGTACTGACCAATGACACTTGCTTGCATTGATAGACATCTTTAAATAGAGCAGCTAAACCTCCACCTCTCCTAACAGTCCTGCAGACACTCATGGAAGTAAAGTTAGGAGGGGCTGTTTCATTGAGGACTGTTGCACTTCAGCTGTCTTCTAGCCATGTTTCGTTTAAAAACATAAAATCCAAGTTGTTTGTGGTGATTAAGTCATTGATCAGAAAATTTATTTTTTAGTGAGCAAATGTTTAAAAATGCTAACTTTATGGCATTGGTTTTTGTCTCAACAGCAATCTTAGTTTGACGCATAATAGGCAGCAGATTAGATGAGTCAGCCGTACGGCTTAAGAAGGCCTAAGACTTTCTATCACGTGATAAAACAGAAATAGAGAAAACTACAGGCACACTGGGTTCCCGCTTGTTCTGTAAACAATTGTGAATGTTGCTGGTATCATAGCGGGGACCCGACACATATCACTGAGACCTGCTATCAGTTATTTTTGGTTCACCTACAGCAGATAGAGGAGGGTTTGGGCCCTGGCTTTGTTGTAGCTCTCACATTTTTATCCGTGTCCTTGTGGAATGGTCAGCACATGACAACTCGGACCAGGTGTGTGTCTGCTATTCAGGTTGAGTGGATTGGCACACTCTGCTGAAGGATGACGGAGGGAGAAGTAGATATTGTCCTTAAGTACTCTTGCACCAAGTTTGTTTGAGTGGAGGCCATCCGGTTTAAACAGTTGTCTATGGCCCCAGAAAAGATTAAAGTTGTTGATGAAGTTCACTCCTTTTATATTGCAGGATCTTTGTAGTCATGTATTCAGCCCAAGCAACCGTGAAAACATGTTAGTTCCCCTTGCTGGGAGTGGTCCACTGATGAACGACTGAACTTTGAGTCTTCAAAGTGTTTCAAACGGATGATGATTCGATTTGCAGACTTGTGCTTCATTAGAATGTTCCGAAGTTGCTTGTTCATATCAGAAACTGTTGCTTGAGGAAGGCAGCATGTTGCTGAATTTTGTACTGATGTTTCTGGGCGGGATAATGGAGTCGCCAACTCTCAGAGTCCTGGGGCTTCGGCCTGCGCTCTGAGCTGAATGCCGCTGTCTGCTCGACCTTGAGTGCCTGTTAATAGCGATGTTTGCTGCTGGCTGATCCGATCCATGTTTAATCACATTTGGGGATTCCTCACCCGCATTCATTAATGCTTCAAATCTGTACTCAAGATGTATAGGGGGTGGTAGAATACCAGTATTCACAAGCCTTGTCATAGCCGAATCTGGGGTAGAGGATGCTATTGCAGCAATATGAGATACTCGTGACAATCTGATGGTTTTGCCATTCTTAAAAACAACCACATAATCTTATATGTGAATGCACTTTTCAAAATTAGTTATAAAACAGTTGCTCCTGGCAACAGGGATAGGTATGTTTGCTTAACATAGCGTCAAACATGACTATTTATGAGACTAGTATCATGTTTTTCTCCAAAATCACTATATAACATCAGTCGTGTTTGAAACAGTTAGCTTCTGTGGTTCCATGTTGCTTCTTATCACAATAAGACAGAAAATATTTTTGATAAAATTCTATACTGTGATACAAGCTATGTCAATTAGCATTGCATTGCAATTGGGTGTTTATTGTCTTCCACGTTTCATCAGTCAAAGCGTCTATATCTGCATGTTATTCAGCTGCAGTGATATCTGATGCATTTGTCCTTATAATGGATTGCCTGGGTCTCACTTGTGAAACAGACATTAAAGTACATGTGTGTTATAGGGTTAATCCTGCTCCCTAATGCTAAAGTAATACTAAAGTACTTTCTAACGCAGTAACTTGAGCAGTTTTTGAGCAAACTACTTTTTTACTCTTACTTGAGTCATATTATTTTTCAGTACTTTTACTTGTACTCAAGTAAATTATTCCTTAATTAGCAATATTTTACTTACGTACAATTTCTTAGTACTCTTTCCACAACTACTGCTGAGTGTTCTGCCTGTTTTGGAAGTCCAGCAAGTAACTTTGTTTCAAGAACCGCAATCCTTTGTAGAAGTTTGTGGCAGTTCATGCAGCAAGTAAATTCAACAGGAGACATGTTTGAATGTAGACAGCTGTGTTTTCCCGTCTCCGGAATGTAAGCTGCTGGCAGTGGGAGGCAAAAGTCCCCTTTTTTGTAGTATTATTCCAGTCCCAAAGAGTTTTTAGTTTTAGTGTTTGTGCCAAAAATGTGTTGTTTGAGCACTGTGCTGATCTGCGGCCGAAGGGTAAACTAGGAAAGGGAAGAAAAAATAAAAGAGAAGAGGGGGGAAAAGGGAAAAATAATTAAATTAGAAACAGTAAAATAGAGAACAACGGGAAGGGGGAGGAGAAAAGTACAGAAATAGGGAGCAAAGCGCAGAGCAGTAAGCAAGAACGTCCGAACGGTAGCAAAGCCGGAAGCACTGGCTTCATTGGCTACACTGTATTCAATAATGTTTAAACAACATCTATGTGTTTTTGAGAAAATAAGGTGTACACTCTTAAAAATAAAGGTGCTTTATTCGAGACGGATATAAAGCATTCGAGACGGATATAAATCCGATCGCTCAAACCACTTCAGGAGGGGGTCTGGGCCGCATTCCAGACGAAACTGGACAAGTGTATATATGCATCTGGTTGTTGTAACCACATATGTAAATTTTACTCCTCCCAAAATGTTAAAATAATAAACGTGTGAGAGCATGTTAAAGGCTATATGACATTATAGTCAGATATGACTGCGCTAATGCAACATGCAATGCCGCAGACAAGTAGCTGAATACAGCAAGCCGACGCGCAAACTGCCGCAAATGAAACAAAGTAAGACGCAGATGATCAACACACAATCATCTTCATTAAAAGTAATAGGACCAACTTATTTTTCCAGTGCTGATGGCGCGCACTCTCCTGTTGCGGTCTTTGATCTTGAAATGGGCTGTTAATAAAAGCAGCGCTTATCTTTTGATTTCATTGACGTGAACTCCGTTAAATTTAAATATAGCGCGGGAATTGAAGATCGGATTTAAATCCATTTTGCGACGACACATTAATGTGGCCAAGTGTAAATGGAAACGTTTTAACAAATCAGGAGATTCCGGATCAGCGAAAAAAAAACAAAAAAAAAAAACCAGAAAAAGAAAAAAACAAAAAAAAAAAAAAAAAAAAGGAAAGTAAAGTCTGGAAATGAAAGTGAATGACCCGGGTGTAAACAGGCCCTTTGTCTAAATGGTTCCATAAAGAACCTTTACCATCTGAAGAACCTTTCTATTTCACAAAAGGTTCTTTGTGGCGAAAGCTCTTCAGATTATACAAAGGTAAGAAAGAGATGGTTATTTAAATGAAATGACTGTATCGGTCTAAATACTCCACCAAGCTACTGTTACTGTATAAGCATGAGCCCATCTGAGTGGTCGTGGTGGCGGTGTTGCAACCATTTTTAGAGAGATTCTTAAAATTACTCAGAAATCAGCACACGTTTAACTCATTTGAAGGACTTGTGCTTAATGTTACACTTTCAGACACGAGAAAGAAATCCCTGCTATCTCATGCTCTGGCTACCATGTATAAACTGCCAGGGCCCTACGATGCTTTTTTAAAAATAATTTGCAGCTTCAAAATGGCTAAGGGAGGAAAGAAAGAAAATGACTCATGATTTCTTCACGTGAAAATCGATAGCATCAGAAATATAATTATAATTGTAGAACATAGACCTGCCCTTTGAATCAGACCTTTGACGCCTTCCAAAAGATAAACTGCAGTGCAACTATAGGACAGGAAGAGCTAAATAAACTTATCACTGCATCCAAACCAACAACATGTTCATTGGATCCTGTACCCACTACTTTAGTAAAAGAGCAATTTACTGCAACTTGTAGCAGAAGAGCCTCTTCTCAATATTATCAGGTTTCAGGCCCCATCATAGCACATAAACTGCACTTAAAATGACAAATGACTTGCTTCTTGCGTCAGACCAAGGCTGCATCTCATTGCTAGTTTTATTTGATCTTACTACTGTGTTCAACACTATAGATCATGACATACTCATAGATCGATTACACAATTCTACTGGTATTCAGGGACAGGCTTTCAGATGGTTTAAATCACTGCCTTAATCATGTCCATTGTTTCTATTTGAATGTCATTTACTAACTGCATGATTTGTATTATCCAACAACTGTACATTTCTACCATATGGACATCACTTTGACTTAGTCATCTGTGATTGTAATGTAGAAACATGCATCTCCTGTAAAGTTGCTTTGAAGTGGTATGTATTGTGAAAAGCGCTATACAAATTAACATGAATTGAATTGAATATAAACTTAAGAACAAATGGCCATTGACAGATACTTCATTTCAATTGACTGTACTGAAGGCAATAGCAATAGCATTTGCTTTGCTAATGGAAACAGCACATGTTGCTAACGCACTGTAGTATTGAATGGCTAGATTTGTACTTTGTTTCTTATTTCAGTTGAATGCAACTCTGCAATATTTCCTGTAACGTTACTTTTTCCTTTTTTGTATTCTCTCTCAGAAGATGAGGACTCTACAGTGAGAAGAAATAAGATAATTGCAGATTGTGGGTGCATTCATTCACTTGATGTGGGACCCCTGACGATGATTTCGGACAGGAGTTTGGCCGATTTGACATCCGTTACACCTTACTGTTTTTTTTTAATTTATTTTTATTATTATCATTATTTGTCATTTTTCTGTATTCTTTAACCTACTATTTTAAGTATTCAGTTCAGTTGCTTACCAGAATTTGTATGTTTCACTGCTCTTAGTATCCTGTATATAACAAACAAACACACATAAACACACACACACACACACACACACACACACAAACCCTTTAATCTTAAATCTTGTGCAACACACCCCAAAGAATTACAAACACCAGCATACTGTCTATGAATAATAGCCTGGATTATCTCAATTAGTTCATTTAAAAATGTCTAATAATTCAGCAAGTAAATCATGGTGCTGCCATCCGGTGCTCGAAAAGATGAAGCACACTTATGACCTCCACAGATAACTGGCATGACCAAAAACTCCTGTAATCTAAACAAACGCCAGACTGATTTTGCTGCAGCATTTCTCAAAATTTGTGGTGATATTTGCAGCATTTCTTATTGTTTTTGCAGTGAAAATATACCACAGACAACATTTTTCTAACATTATGACTTTTCCGACTTTGGGAACCATTGTAGGACTCCAGACTAACATTTAAGGGACACCAGCACCAGTGTCATTAAGTTCTACAGAAGGTGGCACCAGCACCTGACAGTAAAGCACCCACCCCAATCGCACATGTGCATCTCAGAGATGTCTATTTGATGTCTGCATTTACATATGCAAGATATATTTTTTTAGAGTGTTTGCTCATCTGCAATACATCTTGTCAGATGTCATATAGACATTTATTAGAATGCATGTAAAACTGCTTCTGAGACGTTTATCAGATTACACAGCAGATGTTTCCCAGATCTTTAGCAGACGTCTTACAGATGTACATGTGCTGTCTGGGTAGTTGAGATGCAGATAAAATCAACTTTTATTACTGTTATTCATAAATGTCTAAATATATATGGGAGTGGAAATGGCTAATAAGCCTATAAGTACTTCTCTGCAGCCATCTACTAGTGATAATTTAATGTATTTTTTATTTTTAAATAAGTGCTTGCTTTCCTACATCATGAAACATCATATAGTTTTATAAATGGGTGCAACCTATGAAGGATGAACAAATAATGTAATCACATTAAAAATAACTTTCAAATTCAGTAAAAGCTTTGAAATACTGGGAAAAGTTGTGTTAAGCATTTAAAAACACTTGAAAACATTAGACAATTTCTGCCACAAGATGTTCCTGTAGTTTTACTATGTTAAATCCACGGTGAATGGTGGTGGTTTGTGTTTATTGAACAATCTTTTTCCTGGTTTCCACATCATGTTTGTTCTGATATCTGTAGCTTTGGCAGAATTCTGCGCTGAATTTGAATGCTTCTCACAAGATTTCACAGAGATGTTATTGATTCTGCGGTGAATTCGACTGCATTGTTCACTGTATCTCCCAGCGCTGTGTATAACGGAGTTGAGATCGAGATCAGCCCGCGGCTCCGGCCTGAGCAGATAAACGGTCTGTGCTGCATAGTTCCGCTTTCGGTTGGTTTGTCCAATGTAACTCTGGTAAATCGGTCACGATGAGAACGCAAGGCTGTTCATTCCATTTTTGGAACTGAAAAACAACCTTTCTTTGACTGAATGTGCATTGCGATGATGTCACGGGCCGCGTCTAAGCCCAAAATCTGTGTAAAATCTGCTGCAATTACGGAAATGAGCTCTTGCAGAAATTGCGGAGTTTGTCACAAAACCCTGGAGGGACTGACCAGAGCTCCAGTCTGGAGGAGAGCCTTGGGAAGCAACATTGCATAAAAAGAAACAATGTAACGTAATTTGTTTCTGTTTTTAGAATGAGCAACACAATAATGTAACATTCAACTTTACGACGTAACATTCCCAAGCACAGACTTTGACCAACTTCCATCACTGAATGAGTCAGCAGGATTTTGCATGATGTGAGAATCAGGTGCTGAACCTCTCGTCATCATACAAATGCGTTTTGCATGTGAAAATGAGGCTGAAAATAATCCTAAGCCTAATAAACAAGTCTTCATATGCACTTATGCTTCAGTCTGTGTTTAGACTAAGAAAAATATTTGAGTTGTAAAGTAATATAAAATATAAATTTAATAAAGTAGTAATAAATGTAATCAAAATATTGTTAAATCATTCATTGTGATATATATATATATATATATATTATATATATATATATATATATTATATATATATATCTATATTATTTTATTAAGACAGATGTGGTGTGACATAGTTTACTAATTGGTTACTATTCAGTTATACAAAACTAGTATATTATATAGATAAACTTTATATATTAATATAAATGACAGCCGAAGTCCGTGAGTTTGTGATCTAAATAAATAAATAAACAAATAAATAATTTGAATATAATTTGAAAAACACATTCCCAACAATTCAATGTTTATTTGCATGAAGTAAAATAAAGTTTGCATGTGTTGGAGATTGATGAACATTCAAATATAAAAACATAAATATACCACATAATAGTAAACTGATAAACTTAGTCACACAAATATGACACTTTTTGAAAACACCAATGTGTACAAACAGAATTGTGTTTCGAAATGGTCCAGTAAGTTAAAGATAAACACGCTGGTTAAAATGAGGTGTGAACACTGACAATAAAGGTGAGATGAGGACAGCTGATGCTTTGCATGCAGTTAAAGAGAATATTAAAGCTCAGGAAAACTCATAAAACCATGAGAGAAAAGAAGAAGAGGAGAAGTTCACTCAGGTTTGTGTTGTTTTTCATCTGCAATCATTTTAACCCTCCTGTTGTGTTCAAAAACTGGGTTAGACTTCTGTGTTTGAGGTCAGTCGGCATTGGTTTCCGTTCGATTAGCCAAAAAATGGCATATGAACACTAAAGATTCAGGTAAAAACAGAAAACCTCTATTGTAGCTTGTCAGATCGAGAGTACAGAATAAAAATTGTGACGAAAAGGGAAAAAAAAATCTGAAAATCTAATTAGATAAAGAAACAGTGAATATTATTTAGATGATTCAGAAGACAAATCTCAATTTGAAGGAAACTTTGAGTCTTACGTTTCATAAGTTTTCATGCATTTCATATTTTAGTGCGTGACAAGCTAGAATAAAGGACTTCCATTTTTATTTGCATTTGCAACACTGTAGTGTTGTTCAAAGTGTTGATTTTTGTCAAATTGCATGAAAACCAATGAGGGTCAAAGGGGGAATCTGTAGGACCCCAAAACAACATTTTTTTTGTAAAGCCTTTCCAAAACACAACTATGTGTTTAAATTTTGCATGTGCATTCATGACCCTAAATAAGAATTATACACCAAATTTCAAGAAGAAATAAATCGTTGAACCAGTATTTTGAGCAGTTTGAAAATCAAATGCAAGTCAAATTGACCTGCAACACAACAAGAGGGTTTTAAAAACAGTCAAAAGTATTATCAATAATAAATAATGCATTTATGGTCATATTAAGAAACTGTAACCTCGTTGCAGAATCCTGATGCATGCAAGATAATGGAGCACAAACTATTTACACTCCTCATTTTAATCGGTACGTTCCCTTCAATGCATGTGTTTACCGTATTTGTCCGTTATTTGACAGCGAGAGTATGTTTTATGCTTTATTGACTACTAATGGGTGTCTTTTCTAGGTTTTTCCACCTCACCGGTCCTTCAGCAGTCTATGAACATGTACTACTTTGTGTCAGAGTTAAAAACATTCACCGAAGCCCAGCTGTACTGCAGAGCGACGTACACGGATCTGGCGACTATTGAAAACACGGACGATCTGGACACGCTTCAGACCGATCAGGTCACATACACGGGTGCGTGGATCGGCCTGATGGAAACCGGTCATTTTTACTGGCACTGGGCTCTGGCAGACAGACACTTTTATAAAGACGGAGAGATAAAATACAGAAACTGGGCAGCATTCGAGCCAGACGATGGATTGAATCAAGACTGCGTCATCATGACTTACAAAGGACAGTTTCAAAACACCAACTGCCTCGATCTCTTCAACTTCATTTGTTATGATGGTGAGTAACAGTGGGTGATACGGAAAAATAACATCATGATTTTTTCAGCCTGAATCACGATCCACGATCTTATCACAATGTTGTTTTTAAGACTATTTTTCAAGTTACCGAGTCGTATAGCCAACATAATTTCCTTATTTAAAAACAATATAACCTTACAACAAGTTATTGTTTTATCAAATGTTTAAACATTTTGTAAATTGAAATAATGCTGAAATAAAAAAAGACATTTATTGGATGAAAATAAATAACAAAGAGCTTAAATGTAAATTAGTAAAAATGTGAATATAAAAATCAATCCTAATCCATAAAAACCATAATAAACTACACACAAAAAATGGCATTACTTAAAATTAACTAAATGAAAAATATATTTAAAAAAAAAACTTGTTTCATTAAGACATTTATGATTTTTGTTTAACGTTGCAGTATAAAAATAAACTAAAAACTAAAACTTAACTACATAGACTCATACAATTGTTTTACAAAAGCAGACAAATAAATACTTAAACTGATCCAAAATATTAACAACACTATAAAAATATATTGATAAGACTAAAATAAACCTGATTTAAATAATAGTTTTTAGTATTTTTTACATTTATTTTTTAATTAGTTTATTTTTGTTTTTATTTTAATGTTAGTTAAAGTTTTAGTAACTTGCAGGTTTTTTTTTTTTTGGGAATATGAATCATATGGCATAGCTGCCAATTTAAGTTTTTATATTTTATTTCAGTTAAAGGTATTTTATAACGTAACATTTTTTTAAATGGTTTTAGTTCGGTTAACTATAACAACCCTGGTACAGTGTTTGCTGACCTGCATCTTTTGCTCCTATAGCGAACGGTACTGAGCAGCGATACATCTACATCAGCTTTCTCTACACATGGAGAGAAGCCCAGCGTCACTGCAGACTATATTACACCGATCTGGTCAGCGTGAGGAACCTGGACGAGAACAACCAGATTATGGGTCTGATTCCCACGCTGGGATTCGCATACATCGGCCTGTTCGAAGACGACTTCGCCTGGTCTGACGGCAGCACGTCATCCTTCAGAAACTGGGATTTGCTTCAGCCAGATTTTCTTGGAGAATGTGTTGCATTGACGGACAACAAATTTTGGAAAACGGAGCTCTGCAGAAAACTGAAACCATTTTTCTGTTATCGGAGTGAGTGTTTGTCATTTACAAACACAATGTGTGCTGAGCTGACACTAATTATTATTAGTAGTAGTTGTATTATGTACAATGTCTTAAATGTTAAGTGTTTTCATCATCATGATCAGTAATTGCTAGTGAATTTCACAAATAATTACAAAGAAACAGTACTAAAATTTTGTTTAAAACTTCCAATAATCTCTTTTTTCCCCAAATGTATCTCAGTTTTGAACATTTTCAGTCAATACTATAGGCTGTAATGTTTTGTTCAGGTGTAGCTGGTATGAAGAGACAGATCCTGAGACTAGAGGTGAAATCTGCTCTGAATGTCAATGATCTGGATATGCAGATGGCCATCTTAGCGGAGGTGAGTCGCTTTAGTTCCCTCATAACACAAACCAGCTTAATTATGCCTAATTATGCAGACTTTTGAATGTGTATCAAACCAGGTGTGTTTTGGTCGTCAGATCCAGCAGGGCCTGCAGAAACTGGGAGTGACAAACGTCACCAAGCTGGAATGGAGAGCAGCAGCAAACGGGATGGTTTTTCAGAAGAAAGAGAGTAAAATGAGTGTAGAGCAGAAGAGATGCGCTCCTGTGGTAATCATTCACTGATACTCATATATACTGGTGCTCATCATACCTGCATGATACCTCCTTTAGAATAACCCTAACCCTCACAGGCATTCACACTACAGACAGAAAATGAACAAATAACCTTAAAAAAACGCTCCTCCTCAACACATGTACTTACTATTAAACCACTAATAAACCTTCTGATACTCACCTTATACTAAAAATGACTTCATGAGTCTATAATGTGTTTTGATTCCTGATCTTTTAGTGCTCAGATATACTGCAGTGACCCGTATGTGGCTAACAACTGAAATAAACTAACATGCCGTGGTCATAATTTTAATCACTGAGCACCAGAAAGTAAATATCAAATATGGCATTGGTGCAACCCTATTTTGTTTTATTTATATGTGAATATTTAGAAAAGAAAAAATAATATGAAATTATATTACAATTCTTATGATATTTAAAATAAATATAGTGTTGTATTATGATTTGTGGTTATGGTTGCTTTTTGTAATAAGTACATGTCATGTTCTTGTGTTCAGAGAAAATATTTTTTGCACTAGCATAAATAAGTTTTGTTTTAAATATTTTATTTTTTATCAATTAACAACTATGCATAGTACAACTGCAATAATATTTTTGGGTAAAAAAAAAAAAAATTATTAATTTATCTATATTAATCATATTTAAAACATTATGTAAAAAACATCGTATCCTCTCACTATGTGAAACAGACATCAAATGCTGTGCCTCACCTGATGCTGTCTATATACTGTATTTCTCTTTAGACTGGGGGGTAATTCACTGATTTACTTGAATTTACTACACAATTAAAATACTATATAATTTGATTTAATAATCTTATGTTTATGGACTAAATATGTGTTCCTGATGTTGAGAAGAAGAAAAAAATTTTTTTGCAACTAATCCACACTCTGTAAAACATGTTCTTCAATTAAACAAAAACCAGGTGATGCTTTTATCCATGAAGAACTGATGGTGAAAACATGCTTAGAGATCTATTTTATACTCAGAATAATGCCCGTTTGTAGCTCATCTTCTGCAGAAGAGGTTTGATGAGTCCTCTAGAGGGCGTCGTGTCTGATCTTTTGCTGCTTGAACTCAACTATGTAAAGCAGTTCTCAGTCCTGCCCCTGAAGATCTTCATCAGCTGGTTCAGGTGTATTTGAGTATGGTTGGAGCTCAAGCTTTCAGCAAAGCAGATCTTCAGGAGCAGGACTGAAGAAACCTTATCTGATCATTCTCCTGCTGCCTTCAGCTTCCATCAAGCTGTTCAGGCAACAGACTTCATTCATGGAAAAGAACTGTAAGCTGGGATTCGAATTTGTCGTTATGCAACTACGGCACACTGTATGGAAAACTGTGACATCCCATAATGCAATGCACTCAACCTGACCTTCCATTTTTAGTGAGAAGGATTGTGTAAACCACAAGTCATTTCAATCGTTTCTTGATCTCCTTACAGTATCTCACTATTTCACCAGACTTTCAAATGCCAAAAATAACCATATTTATTTCTGAGAAGGTAACTACATGAGACACGTTGAATTAAAGGGATAGTTCAACCAAAAATGAAAACTTGTTTTTAATTTACTCATCCTCAGGCCATCCAAGTGTGTGTGTGTGTGTGTGTGTGTGTGAGTGTGAGTGTGTGTCTGTGTCTAGGTGAGTTTTTTCTTCACTAAAACAATAAAGAAAATGTTTAGCTGAAACCGTGGTCTATGGTGACTCATAAAATGCAAGTTAGTGGATGCTAGTTTTGAAAATAAAAAAAATATATCAATGAACTAGGGATGCTCCGGTCAGGATTGTTGCAGCCGATACCGATTACAGATTTCTTGTCATCATGACCGGCCAAAACAGATCCTGATTTCAATCATTCAAGCTTTATATACGCGATATGTAAGTTTTCTGTAGACTGTCACTAATAACCCTATTGAGGAACGATTGTTGTTTTAATTAGGGCTGCACGATTAATCAAACGCGATTGTCTTGCGTATCTTTCTGTGAGGCATGGTTCTGTGATCAGCAGTAAATCTCCATTCGAAGGCCAGAGGGCGCTCTCGTGCTGAAACTCCAAATATGCCCTGCAGAAGAAAGGTAATGCACATCCGAAACTAACAATGAAGCCATAGTTCCCTGACAAGCTACGCAAAACCGCTTTCATAATCGCAGACTGATTTATTCACGTGATTATGAAAGCAGTTTGCGTAGCTTGTCAATGAACTACGGCTCTGTGTAGTAAATGCTGCACCATCTGAACCTGTTTCTGTATACCATCAAGCCTTTACCCGGCGAGTTTGAGTCGTTTATAACATGCATTTGAAAAAGCAACATGTGTCAAACATCCTTCCAAACATGAGAAGCATTTTTAGAACCTCTTGTCCCACAAAATACCACAGTTAATAACATGATTTTATTCCAAACTCACTTAGCATTGCATTATAAATATACTTTATTATATTGGAAATTATAAAAAAATAAGTTGATATTCACTTCATAAAGATTGTTACGTGCACATGTATTCGGAGGAATACGGGATGTTGTGTGTATGTTTGTTTGTGTATCTGTTCCAGATCCTATTGGACCCTTCATCTGTCAATCCTCCTTACAAGATGATGTCGCCGGTTCACGCCGCCTATCAGCTCACATCTACCGCTTTTAATAACCCGTATCTGGCCCATGCCCCCAGCTTTATGCTCGATTAGCTTGCTCGTTTTCGCTCGAGCTCGATTAATTTTTTGTTCAGCCTGTGTTAAACCTGTTGCACAGTGTTTTGTATTGTATTGCTAGTGTTCGATTGAATACTGTATTGTGTGTTGATACCTGTTGAGAGAGAGAGTTCTGCGTTAGTCTTGTGTTTGTATAGTCGCGTTTACTGTTCTGTCGCTATCAGTCATCACACTGTTTGTGAGGCTGGGAAGGTGTGGGTAGGTAAGTAGGATGCGCGACATACATTTTTGCATCACGTAGGACACTTTGTTGTATTAGACACACTAGGTAAGGAGAGAGTGACACGCCCTCTGAACGTTTTTTGCATCGTTGATTATAGTAGATAGAGTAGGTTAGCTAGGGCCCACACAATTCACAAAAACAAAAACAAACCTGTGTGTGTGTGTGTGTAGCTGCCTGAGCCCTGCCTCCGCCTCACACACAGAGAGCAGATGAGATGACAAAGGCAGCCAATCAGGTTCATACTCGTAGTTTTAAATCTTTAGCCAAGATCCCTCCACATGGTGTTTCTTATTTTATTGTTTCAGAAATTGTATTAATTCTATACAGATAATACTTATCTATGTTGGTGAGACATAACTGCGCCGCTAAAGTTTGATGGCATCACATGTTTTACATCATCGCATTGCAATCGGTTTGTGAGATCGTCCAAATTTGGTCACTAGCGATGAAGTCATAAAATTGTTCAAAAAATAATCAGCCGATATCTGCAGCCAAATTGATTGGAGCATCCCTACAAGGAACTAAAAAAAATAATACCCATGGCTCCTGACGATATATTGAGGGCTTATGGAGTGAAACGATCGGTCTGTGCAAGAACCTGAACATTATTTACATTATTACCTGTAATCCAGAACCTGGGACTGGTTCATTTGGACAGTTTGTATTAATGAAATGATTCACTAGTTTGTTTACATAATCACACAATGACATAATGTATACACAGTTATATTTAAGCAGCCAATAATGATATGAAATGTGGATGTTTTACAGTCTAAAGCAGATATAGTGAATAAACTATTCTTCATCAGCTCACCTGTCTAACAAACAATGAGAAACCATAAAAACGTTAATTTCTCCCCTTCATTCAAGCTCTTGGTTCATGTATTCACGTAGGCTCATCTGTCGTCAGTCCGAGTCGAACTGTTTCCTCATTTAGTGGTACTTTTGTAGGAGCTGGAGCGCTGATCAGTCATCATCCATGATCAATACAAAGCCGCTATTTTGGCTCATTTTCAGTCGCAGTGACTGTCAGGCCTCTGGAAGTGAGTTTTGATTGCGTAACTTGTAGACCTGTGCTCCTCAAGCCACGAACTGTTTCAGATGTTTCAGTCCAATTAGTGACTGGTTTAAACCGTCGTGACCCGACATCACTGCGTACACATTTGCCTTAGGCTCTGGATTACGGAAATAATGTTGTAAAAAGCCAGTTTCTTGTACATACCAATTGTGTTGCTTTCATAAGACCTAAATATATTGTGCAGGAAGCCACAGGATTAATTTTGTGTTCCCTGCTATGCCTTTTTTATTTATTTATTCTCAGACGCCATTTGACTTGCATTTTCTGAATCACCAATAGCATTTTTCATCTAATATCTTCATTTGTGTTCTGCTGAAGAAACAAAGTCATCTACATCTTGGATGGCTTGAAGGTGAGCACATTTCCAGCAAATTTTTCATTTTTTGGGTGAACTATCCGTTGAAACATGCAATCTGATGAGGCCATCGAGTGATTACACTTATTCTTGCAGACTGCATTCTTTATTTTGGTAACACTTTATTTTAAGTGTCCTTGTTACCCGCCTACACTGTATTTACTTTATAATAGTACGTGTCTGTTCAATTGTGCTCCTTCCTGCAAAAAATATTATCTCTATGAAGAATTTCAGTCAGGTTTCAGGTCCCACCATAGCACATAAACTGCACTTGTTAAAATAACAAATGACTTGATTCTTGCGACCAAAGCTGCATCTCATTGCTAGTTTTACTCGATCTTAGTGCTGCATTCGATACTATAAATCATGACATACTCATAGATCAATTACAAAACTATAAGATGGTTTTAGATCCTACCTGTCGGACTCGCCCAACTTCGTCATTTAATGGGGAGTCTCTCACTTATCACCATTAAAATATGGAGTGCCACAAGGATCTGTCCTAGGTTCTCTGCTATTTTCGATATATATGTTGCCCCTTAGTAATATTATTAGAAAATACAGGATTGGTTTCCATTGTTATTCTGATGATACTCAACTATATATCTCAGATGACCAGATGAAACTTCTAAATTATCTTACCTAACAGAGTGTCTGCAATTGCGCTCTTAGATAATTTGATAAGACCGATATATTACTTATTGGACCAAAAGACAGGACACAGAATCTCTTGGATTACAATTTGCAACGAGACGGATGCACGGTTACTTCCTCTAAAGTCAAAAATCTGGGTGTTATATTATATAGCAACTTGACTTTTGAAAATCATATTTCCCATGTTACAAAACAGCATTCTTCCATCTTAGAAACATTGCCATGTTTTACGAAACATGTTACCTGTTTCTGATGGAGAAAAGCTAGTTCATGCATTTGTGACCTCTTGACTGGACTATTGTAATGCACTGCTATGTAGTTGTCCTGCATATTCAATAAACAAGCTACAGATAGTCCAAAATGCAGCGGCTAGAGTCCTTACCAGGTCATGAAAATATGATCATATTACCCCAATTGTACAGTCTCTGCACTGGCTACCTATTAAGTTCGTATCAGTTACAAACGTTCTCAGTTTACTAATGTAACCCTAGTTCCTCTTCAGGAATTCGAGCTGCGTCGGAAACGCTAGGGGGAATGCCCTTCAGCGTGACGGGCTGTGAAACTCGTGTGTAATCAGACCAATAGATGGGCGAGACGTCACGGCGGGTGATGTAGTGACCAGGAAGCTATAAAAGCACGTGAGGTGAGACCAGCGTCAGCTTCTAGGAATGAAGCAAGCGCCGGCAGGACGCCGGCATTAATGGCCCCCGACGCAGCGTCTTGTTTCCCCCACTTCTCGAGGAACAATGGTTAAATGCGTAACCTGAGACGTTCCTCTTCAGGACCTCGAGCTGCGTCGACAAACGCTAGGGGAACGAGAATGCCCAAGCCGCCAGACTTCCAAGTCTCTGCCTAGTGTGGAAGAATGCACGACCGCGAGGCGAGAGGACAGAAGAGCCGGGAGTGGCTTGCAAGTCTAGATCATAGAACCTAACAAAGGTGAGGGGCTGTGGACCAACCCGCCGCGTTGCAGATATCCTGCATAGGAACCCCTGCTAAAAAGGCCTTAGAGGCTGCCACACTAAGTGTTGAGTGAGCCTTGACCCCTAACGGTGAGGGAAGATCAGAGGACTCATAACAGCTGGAGATGGCATCCACTATCCAGCGACTGAGGGTCTGTTTAGTTGCCGGTAGACCTCTCTTAGGGGGACCGTAACAAACGAGTAACTGGTCTGCCCTCCTCCACAGGGCAGATCTGTGGACGTAAGCATCCAGTGCACGCACCGGACACATGCAGTTTAGCCTCTGCTGGTCTGGATCCTTGAAGGGAGGAGGACTGAAGGCCTGGAGTACAACAGGCCGTGGTGTAGAGGTGGGGACCTTAGGGACATATCCCGCTCGTGGGAATACAAACGCTTTGGCCAGACAAGGCGCAAAGTCTAGGTAAGACGGGGCCACTGAAAGGGCCTGCAGATCCCCAACTCTCTTGAGGGAAGATATCGGCAGAAGAAAGGTAGTTTTTATAGTCAAGAGGCGTTCAGATATGTCCTCAATAGGCTCGAAGGGAGGCCTGCAGAGAGCCTCTAGCACCACAGCCAAATCCCACGGAGGGACGCGAGATCGTGCCGGAGGCCTCAGCCTCAGCGCACCGTGGATGAAACGTGTAACTAGGGGGTGTCTGCCAACTGACTGGCCACCAAGAGGGGCGTGCTCGGCCGCAATAGCCGCCACGTAGACCTTCAGGGTGAAGTGGGTCAACCCTGCGGAGAAACGGGCCTGCAGGAACTCCAGAACTGTACCAATTGGGCATTTGACTGGGTCTTGCAGTCGCTGTCCACACCATGAAGTGAAAAGTTTCTACTTCAAGGCGTACAGTCTCCTCGTGGAGGGAACTCTGGATTGGAGAATGGTCTCAACAACCTCAATTGAGAGACCAGAAGCTACTAGTTGTGCCCCCTCAGGAGCCACACCCACAGTTTCCACAGCTCCGGGCGGGTGTGGATGATCGTACCCTCCGCCTGTGAGAGGAGGTCTCTCCTGACGGGAATCTCCCATGGAACGCCGTCGTGGAGAAGAATCAGGTCCGAGAACCATACTCGGGCCGGCCAGAACGGGGCTACTAGCAAAAGATGGACCCATTCCCGGCGTACTCTCTCTAGAACTCCCGGGAGCAGAACAATTGGAGGAAAGGCTTACAGACGAAGCCTCGGCCACGTCTGTGCCATTGCATCCAGCCCCAGTGGAGCTGGATGGTTTAGAGAGAACCATAGGGGACAGTGTGATGTCATGCGAGTCGCAAACAAATCCACCAGAGCTTGGCCGAAGACTCTCCATATCTGCTTCACCACCATCCCTGGGTGACGGCCATCCATTCCCGGCCTCGCCCCGCCTCGACAGGATGTCGGCTCCCAAATTGAGATTCCCGCAGGGATGTAACGCTCTCAGCGAGATAAGTCTGGCCTGGGACGCACACAAGGATCGGGTACGCTAGTTTGTACAAACGGCGTAGCGCAGACCTCCCTGGTGGTTTGAATGTAAGATACCACTTCTGTGTTGTTGGTTACGCACCACACATGTGGCTCATCGTTCCGGGAGGAAGTCTCTCAGTGCAAGCAGCAACTGCCATCATCTCAGTCTCCAGTCAGTTGATATCCACGTGGATGGTACACACTCCACACAGACCACTGAGGCTTGGTGGCCCTCTTAACGCCATCCCCACCTTTTAGGGACCCATCCGTCTCCTAGCGGTACGCGGCGACAAGGAGCGCCCACACCGGCCTGCGCCAGGAACCAACGTTTTTTCCACATGTCTAAGGCACGTAAGCATCTCCGTGTGACCTTGATCATGCGAAGCGTGTTTCCCCTCGGGGAGAACCCCTTGTTCTTGTGTCACCACTGTAGGGGTCTCATGTACTGCAGGCCAAAAGGTACATGTTGGACGCAGCTGGCATCAGATCCAGCAGTTTCTGAACCTGCTTGACAGTGAGTGACCGGCCTTCTCTGACTCTCGCGACTGCGGTAGGGATCGACTCGATCCGAGCAGGGGACATACAGTACGTGCCTGCATCTTGGTCGAATCCCACACCACGCCTAGATCAGTGGTCCTTCGATCAAGGCTGACTCCGCCAAGCTCCGCTCCCAGGCAGACACGCACAAACGTGACGTCCGCCCATCTATTGGCTGATTACACATTAGTTTTCAGAGCCCGTCAGTCTGAAGGCTCGTTCCCCTAGCGTTTTCCGACGCAGTTCGAGTTTCTGAAGAGGAAATATTATTACTTACCTATAAGGCCTTTAATGGGTTAGCTCCTGCGTACCTAACTATTCTTCTACCACGCTACAACCATCATGCTCCCTAAGGTTGCAAAACTCTGGACTTTTGGTATTACCTAGGATAGCAAAGTCCACTAAAGGAGTTAGAGCTTTTTTGCATTTGGCTCCCAAAATCTAGAATAGCCTTCCTGATAACGTTCAGGATTCAGACACACTCTCTCTGTTTAAATCTAGATAAAGACCCATCTCTTTGGCCAATCATTCAAATAATGCATCTCATAATTTTTTTACTGCAGTTATATCTGATCAAATGCACATTATTATTATTTAGTTTGGGTTAAACAAATCAATTTTGCTTGGTTGGAACAGCAGCTAATCTAATTATGTCTCTATTTGTTTCTCAGATTTTGCCACGGGATGTAACTAGGATTTACACAAGCTTCAGTCTGGATCCATGAACAACCTGAGAAGAGATGATGCCAACCCCTCAGTGGACCTCAGATTATGCCAACCCTGAAACAACTTACAGAGTTACCACATTTTGCTATAAGTTTGATTTGCATCATATAATAATTGCTGTTAATAGTGTTCTTCGTCTTTTTGATTACGTCTTTAATTGATTTTTTTCGTACATTTCTGCCATATGTTTATTAACTGATAGTCACCACTGATAAGCTACTACTAAATATTGTAGAAACTTAATTTGCTGTAAAGTTGCTTTGCAGCAATTTGTATCGTGAAAAGCGCTGTACAAAAACTGAATGATTGACTGAATACTAAAAGCACTCTTCTAATCCCCCTATCCTAATCCTAACCATATAGTAAGTACATATAGCAAATTAACTTTACTCAGCACTTAAATTTATAATTACATTGGGTAACACTTTATTTTGATAGTCAACTTCAGACATTCTACTAAGTAACTTTGCAACTACATGACAACTAACTCTCATTAGAGTATTAGTAGACTGTCTGCTTAATATCTTCTAACACTTTACTTTGATGGGCCCACAACATACAACATACTGACTATAACAATCTTTGCAAGTATATGTCAATTTATTTGACTAACCCTAAACCTAACCTAATCTGAGAGTTAGTCGACATGTAGTTGTGAATCCATGAGAAATAGTTGACATGTAGTTGCAAAGTTACTTATAGTTAGTAGAATGTCTAAAGTGAACTAACAAAATAAAGTGTAACCTTACCCTGTAAAAACAAGGACACATTAAAATAAAGTGTAACCTCTATTTTTTTAAGTAGTAGTTTTTGCTGCACAGAAAACACATCAAATAACCCAGCCGACTGTGAAAAATTTCCATCCTGACCAGACAGATTTCCATCCTGACCTTCACAAGGATACTTTATTCAAAGACCAGAAGCAGACGAGTTATGGAAATGTAAATCCAAATGAACTAGTCAATCCAAAACATGCTGATAAAACTTCATTATTCAGATAAACTACTTCATCTGTATTGATCTTTGCCTGATTTGATTCAACACAAATCTATAGTTACACATCATGTATAGCTTAACGTATTTAAATAGACCCTAACATTACAGAAGATTTCTGCAGCTCAATCTGAATATGGCTCCTAAAGATGTGAATCTTCACTTGCCTCATGATTCAATTACGACTCGGAGGGTAACAATTTAATAAAAAAAAAAAATGCTTTACATTTTCATTTTAAATTCAATAGAAACATTCATGTAAGAAATAATACAGAAATTAAATATTCAAAGGTTCCCACTGTATGTACACAAACACACATTGCACAGTCTTTAGTAGGGGTGACCCCGAATAGTCGAAAATTCGATGCATCGATAGGAGGAGCCTGATTCGACTACAAATCTCACAGTTTAATATTCGCGGGTGTTATGACCCTGCCATTTTGGCTATATGGGGGTGCTAAAATGTCTGATTTCACATAGAACTACCGGTTTTCTCTGAATTAGTTAATATACAGCCTAAATATGAACTTATTCATCTCACTTTTGGTGTGAAAGGGCTTTTACATATACCAAAAATATAACTTTTTTTATATTAAAAACAAACAAGCAAGCCCAGCCCAGATGAGAAAAAGTAACGCAAAAGTAAAGTAACACATTACTTTCCATAAAAAGTAATGACATGTGTTACTTTTTTAGGTAGTATCTCATTATTGTAATACATTACATTATGATTATGTGTATTTTGAGCATCTTACAGCATTTGCAAAGTTCCGTTACCTTACTAAAAACCACGTATTACTAAGTTTAAGTATTTTACTTTTTAGAAATTGTTATTCTTTTCCGGGTAAAAATGGACCAGAAAGCATTATGAGTAGGGATGCACCGAAATGAAAATTCTGGACTGAAAACTGAAACCGAAACCTAAAATGTTTTTTACTAATATAAAATAATTTTGTAAGACTTTTTAAATTTAACAAAATTAATGATACCGAATTTTAAAAAACACAAGCCAATAAAATAACCAAACTTTTACTGAAAGTAACACAATAAAATTGGACAGAAAATATATTAATATTAAATATCAATATATTGTTTGTATTCAGTTCTATGAAAATTCATGCCCATGACTGTCATGCCCAAGTTTGTTTTCGCACCACATGCTCAATGACCTAGTTCCTCCCCATGTGCTCTCAGTGACCCAGTTTTTCTGTCTCTCGTTGATTGTTCATTTGATTCAGGTGTGTCTTGTTGTTTAGTTCTAATTACCCAGTTCTAAGTCCCAGCCTTTGCGTTCTATCTTTGTCGGGTCTACATGTTGGATTACGTGTGTTTACCCCTGTTCCTGATGTGTATTTACCCCTGTGATTCTCTAATTAAATACCGTTTATGTTATCCACGTCTCCATCGTTCCTTCCAGCAGCGAATCGTGACAGAAGACCCGACCAACAAAAGTAACTTTACTTGCGTTTTCCCCTTCGTTTGTTTTTCTGTGTTTTCTACAGTGTTTGTTTTCTGTTATTCCCTGTGTTTCCCATGGATTCCCTCGCCGCAAAGTTCACCTCCCACGCCCACAAAGACCTTTCCCTATTGGAGTATGCAGTTGAGTTCAGCCAGCTCACTGTTGTAATGGCGTTCGACTGCGCTGAACTCACTGTTCTGGATCGGGGCAAATTACTATCGTCCCGTCAACCACCCAGACACCTCAGGACTGAGCTGGAGGGAAGCCATTATCCGGTGTCTGGAGAGCGTCTATCCTCGATCCAGAGCACAGCCAGACCCAGAGCCCAGCCCACCATCTCCCCGCTGTGCGGAGCGCAAGCCCGAGCCCACCGATGACAGAGACCGAGCCCATCCGAACGATGCGTAGGCACACAAAGGAGTGGGACAGAGCTGAGGATCGCCAACAGAGCCAGGCCATCGGATCGTTCAGACAGGTGCGGGCCCCAGTTTCCGGACTACAACGCCTACCGTGAGGGAGCAAGCCGCACGGACAGCCAGCGTGGGAGAGGAGATCCGCACCTGCACCGTGGACCCCGAGGGCGAGCTAATTATGGATCTTGGGATGTGACACTCCACCGCACACGCCGATCCCCGCAGAGATGCTCCGGTTTCCATTTCCAGCAGAGAGGGTCCGGTCTTGAAATACCACCTCCCGCCATACCTGAACGCACCGCCACCGCCCCGCCCAAGGGTAATCTGGCAGCCCCTCTGCCTGCCCTCAGCCCACCAGCGGTACGAGCGAGCTCCCGGGGGTTCTGCCATCTCTTTCGTCAAGTGGCTGAGAATTCCAGTGCCTCCGCATCCAGCCTCTAGAACTGGACTCCGCCTGGCACGTCGACCCAGCGGTACTCACCATGTCCAGCTCCTTTCCGCCGTGGCCCAGCAGTCCACTAGCTACGCCGGGCTTCCTCGTCCCTCCGGCTCCACCTTGGTATGTCGTCGACCATCCGTCGCCTCGGGACTCCACTCCTCTGGCTGCGCCTTGTCCCTCCATCCCTCCGGCTCTGTCAAGTTCCTCCTTCCCTTCGGCTCCACCTTGGTCCTCTGTCGCTTTGGCTCCACTGTGGCCTTCCAGATCCCTGCATGCGCCTCGGTCGCCTGACCCATCTGCTCCGCCTTGGCCCTCCGGATCCTCCTCGTCACCCTGACTCATCGGCTCTCCATCTCCGCCTCGGGCTCCACCACCACCTGCTCTAACTCCAAGTCCCTACTGTTTCCCCCTGCGCTCCTCCGTCAATCATCAACTCCCTGGACTCGTCTGCTGAGAGTCATGGACTCCACATCACAGGTGTCTGTCCTCCTCCTGAGCCTCCTCCCAAGTTCTCACCCGTCCCTCCTTCGAATCGTGACAGCAACAGAATCAGATGTAACTTTTTTGACTAATTATCCAAATAATGAATAGTCCTAAAAAGCTATTATTAACAGAGCACATGAGCAGAGCATAGCGTCACTGAAGGTAACATCATTTTAGCAGCGTTGCCCAGTACAGCTGTACTACACCAGGGGTTTTCAAACTTTTCTTGAATTCCTGAGGCGTAATAGTCTGTTAATTCAATTCAAGGCATGCACTCGAGTAATTATGAGTACAAGCTAGCAAATCTTTAGCCATCCACTAGGGGCCAATCTGATTAGTCCCACTGCTAATCAGTTGACAGAGCAGAGTTGATGCGAGTATCGCTCACACTTATTGACAGTGGCAGATTATTTACAGTTAGCCGTGTCGGGAGTCCAACCACGGATAGGCATGTTGTTCTCTCAGAAACAGACTCAGCTGTCACACTGAATCAGGTAATCTGGTTATGTATTTATGTTTCAATATAATTACGCAGGCTACACCAGGGGCGGTTCTAGACCCTAGAAAACGGAAAATTACATTTTCAGTGGACAATTTTCGGCAGCTGAACTTCGGTGCATCCCTAATTATGAGAGTTAATTTTATATCATAATGTTTCAGTTTCAACGTGACTAAATTTATGTAAATTAAAATAATGTTATCTCATGAATGTTGCATGAAGGCACACCATTTATCATACTGAATAAAACCAAAGAAACAACACAAGCTGACTTTTATGTATATTTTACTCCAATTAATTGTCTTTATTAAATTAATTTAAATCCACTTATTACAGCTTAGCTTGAAGCTATTTTTCTTGAATGGCTTTTTCATTCTTACCATAGTATGTCTATAATTTTAAATGATAAAATATAACATCTCTTTATATAAAATACTCTTATTTTGTTGTTTCTGTACTCTAAATTTCCAGGAGAAGGGCCAAGCACATGCCTACTAACATTTGCATAGGAAAATAACTGCTGAAGAGTCAATGAAGATGTTACATTTTGCATGATTTGAAAACACACTCTACTAATCACAAACATATAATACATTTACACAAATACAGCTGACCTGAAGGAACAAGAAACACATTTCTAATGTTTTGCATATCAAAAAACATCATTAAAAATGTGTCTCTGACCAAACATGTATGTGATTTTATTCGATGCACAATATAAATGCAAAGATCGATCAAATGTAAATGTGTCCCTTGAATGCAAATGCATATATGTAAATGTAAAGTTAATTTTAGAAGTAGATTTTTAAAAAGAATGCATTTTCTAAATAAAAACATCTGTAAATGTTTCTACATGAAGTACAGTGAGTGCCCTAAGATGATCCACAAAAACACACCTGAAGGAGGAACTGCAAAAAACAATACAGGACACACTTTGCATATCTGACTGTAAAATTCCCTTCTTAACGCAATGAACCCATTTAAAAAGCACAAAATTGGGAACTTGAGAAACTTCCTGGGAACACACTATCACTGAAGGTAGGCCAGCACTTCATCAGTTCACTCTCAGAGCAGTTTAACAGGTTAGTGCTATTTCATTCATAAGGGATGAACGGCTGATTAGTAATTATGCTGTACTTTAACATCATAATGTAACAAAATCATAATATTGGTCATGTAAATTACATTAGCATATTTCTTCATTTTATGTATGTTTTGTTAATCTACTGTTATGATTTACCTGTTGTTATTGTAGTCAGACTTGACATTTTACTGCATTATTTTCTTACATTGTCATAATTTGGCAGCACAGCAAAAAAAACAAAACAAACAAACAGATGTTGTCCAAACGGAAAATATACACAAATATATACATTTAACCTAAAATAAATGCATAAATAATCATGTTAATTTTCTTTTCATGTTTTGTTCAAGTGATGGACCAAATGTTGCTTCATCTGCTCTTTCTTTCAGGTAAAACATTATTCAAATCATTAAAATAACATAAAAAAAAAATACATACAGGAGTATTATAACAAAATGTAATAAATCTTTGTAGGCACAAGTGAGACAAGGAGAATTAAGGTAGATGTAAATCAAGTCAATAATCAATGTATATTTATGCAAGCATCTACAACGGAGAACCAAATAAATATGACTTGTAATAAAAATAAAAATCTGTCCAGACGATGTCTGCCATTATCGGCTAATTATTCTGAAAATTGACCTAGTTATAGACATCATGTGAACTCATGTGAACAATAATATAGCATGCTTTCATTTAAAAGAATGGAAAACACTTTAAAAGAAAAATAACAAGCTTTTAAAATAACATAATACAATTCATGACTGCATTGAAAAAAATTATATTATTGAAATATTATTGAGACAATGTATAATGCACTTATGTCGTAAATTTCATCACTTATGATGTTTATTAATAACAACAACAGTAATATTAATGAAGATAAACATTTTAACCAGCAGAGGATATCAATGCACTTTAATTGTTGAAGAACAATATTACATTTACATTAGTCATTTAACAGGCTTTTATCCAAAGCGACTTACAAATGAGGACAATAGAAGCAATCAAAATCAACAAAGAGCATAATAGCAAGTTTGTATTAAGTAGCTTAAGTCTCAGGTGCTTAACGTAGTACACGTAGCAAGTTTTCTTTTTAATTACGTAATAAATAAAAATAAAACAGATAGAATAGAAAAAAAGAATAGAGCAAGCTAGTTTTAGAGGCCTTTTCGCTTTTGTTAACAATATAATTTTTTCTTCTAATAAATAGAATACAACAAAAAAGCTAGTTGTTTTTTTTGTTTTTTAAAGAAAACAAGCAGTTAGTAAATAAATAGAGTGCAAGTCTAAAAGGGGCAAGTTTTTTTTAAAGGATATAATTAGAATAGAGAGTGCTAGAGTTAAAGGGTCGAATAAAGATGGAAGATATGTGTTTTTAGTCGATTCTTGAAGATGGTTAAGGACTCTGCTGCTTGGATTGAGCTGGGCAGGTAATTCTACCAGGAGGGAACAGTTAATGAAAAAAGTCTGTGAAAGTGATTTTGTTTCTTTGCCTTTGGGCGGAACAATTAGTCTGCAGGACGGGGCAGTTTTAGCAATGTGGTCTGAGAAGTCAGCTGATCATCAATCATAACTAAGGTTTTTGGCTGTTTTTGAAGGAGTTATAGTTAATGTGCCTAACTGGATGGTGAAACTGTGATGAAACAATGGGTTTGATGGAACCACAAGCAGTTCTGTCTTGACAAGGTTGAGTTGAAGGTGATGGTCCAACACCCAACAAGAAATGTCTGTTAGACATGATGAGATGCGAGCAGCTATCGTCGGATAATCAGGATCGAATGAGAGGTAGAGTTGAGTGTCATAAGCATAGCAGTGATATGAAAATCCATGTTTCCTAATGACAGAACCTAGTGATGCCATGTAAACAGAGAAGAGAAGTGGTCCAAGAACTGAGCCCTGAGGCACCCCAGTAGTTAATGTTGCGACTTGGACACCTCACCTCTACAAGATACTTTGAAGGACCTATCTGAGAGATAAGATTCAAACCACTAGAGTGCAGTTCCTGAGATGGTTCCTTTTGCCAATAGGGTTGACAGGAGGATTTGGTGGTTAACCGTGTCAGAAGCAGCGGACAGATCCAGCAAGATAAGTTTTGAAGATTTGGAATCTGCTCTTGCCAGTTTTAGGGCTTCAACAACTGAGAGCAAGTCTCTGTTGAATGTCCACTTCTGAAGCCAGACTGCTTGCTGTTCAGGAGTTTTTCCTGTGTGAGAAAAGCAGACACTTGCGTCTGAACACAGTCGTTCACCCACGCCGTGTTGAGTGCAATGAAAGGTAGAAGGGAAACCTGTCTGTAGTTCTCTAAAAGAGTTGGGATAAGGGTGGGTTTCTTAAGTAGTGGGGTTATACGAGCCTGTCAAAATGCTGAGGGAAAAAACACCAGTGTGAAGGGATGTGTTAACAATGTGAGTGAGTGCAGGTACAACTGCAGGAGAAATGGCTTGAAGGAGATGCGATGGAATAGGATCAAGCGAACAAGTAGTAGGATGATTAGAAAGGATGAGTTTGGAGACTTCAGCTCAGAGGGTGAAGAGAAAATATGTTGAAGTGTAGTTGCTGGTAAGATGTGCTTGACAGCTTGTGTGTGGAACAGTGCACTGATAGGGTTTATGCAGAACTTGGATCAAGTCAATTAAGCTGTTCGACGCGTTGGATGAAGGAGGGGGAGGAGGAGGACAAAAGAGGGAGGAAAATGTTTAAAATTCTGTTTAAATGTTTAATGTTTTAATTTTATATTAAAATCAATCCTTATTTAATCTCATCCAAACTATATTTAAATCAATAAGTTCTCCATTATTTGACCAATGCTTTACGACAGAAATGCTATAGTGACTGTAAGTTCTTTATCAAAACCGGCAAATTCATAGTCACTTGACAAGCTATTGTCCAAAAATTTTTGAGTGAGCCCCAGTGTGCCCACCACTCCTGACATGTCCCACCCATTACTGTGCATTAGCATGACCGTAGTGCGGCTGGCTTGGCTTACTACCATTCTAGTGGCATTGTTGGTTCAGCTCTCGTCCTACTGTCATCTAGCTTAAGTGTATCTGCTGCAGGTGTGCTCACCTGTCTGCCATCGGATCATGATTGCCAGTATAAGTCCTGTCCACATGTATTGCTAGTAGTTGTCAATCAATGGTCCAGATATATAGAGTTATTGTGAATGTCATGTACCCCGACAGTGTGACTGTAGTACTCAGCTATTCCTGATTATCTGAGCTGTTGGTTAGATGAGAGTTAGCATGTGTGGTACTACATAAAGATATGCTTTATTTGGAGATCATGAATTGTTACACCTGCCTCACTCGCCGCGTGAATCCTGTGTACTGACTCTCATATACATCACCCCCCGATGCCAGCACATCTTCAATCCTTACACTTCCATATGACCGCATTCCACCAAACAGTGACTCAACACAGCTAAGCACGCCCGCCCACCGCTCTTTCCCCTCATTGTTTTCCCCAACCGTCTTGTCAGTGGGGACACACAGGATGACCTCCCTCGGAACCCCCCCTGTCTCTGAAACCTACCTCTTATGCTGGAGGGAGGGGGAACGCTTATCTTGCGGACCACACAAACGACTCTTTCTGTCTGCCCCACCTCACGCACTACCGGAAAAATGATCTGTACATTCTTAGAAGTTGGACTTAACGCCACCACACGAGCGTAGTTGTCCGGGGATGGTCCTCGAGAGAACCTCACTGCCTTCATTGAGTGGGTGCTGGTGTCTTGCAAGTCCCATCTAACCGTGGACATTGCTGACAACAACACCAGCCCCACTCAGGACCCAGAGCCCAGCCCACCATCTCCCTGTGGTACGGAGCATCAGCCTGAGCCCACCTATGACGGAGAGCCATTTCCCGCCGCGATCCAGGAGCAAGAGCGAAACCCAGCGGCTAAGAAGAGGATCGCCTCGGATGTTGAGCACAACGCGTCAGACCAGGTGCGAGAGCCAGTGACAGTGCCCACCACGAGGGAGCAAGCCGTGCCGGTGGCTGTCATGCTTGGGATAACGTGAGAGCAGAATATGGAGGGCGGTCAGTGCCAAAATGAGGAGGAGAGATCTCCTGATCCCCAGTCCAGCCCAGGAATGGCTACTGATGTTTCGCTTAGCCCAGGAAGGGCTCCTGATCCCAAGTCCAGCCCAGGGAAGGGCTCCGGATGTCTCGTTCAGCCCAGGAAGGGCTCCGGATGTTTCGTTTAGCCAAGGAAGGGCTCCTGATCCCCAGTTCAGCCCAGGAAGGGCTACTGATCCCCAGTCCAGCCCGGGAAGGGCCCCTGATCCCCAGTTTAGCCCAGGAAGGGCTCCAGATCCCCAGTCCAGCCCAGGAAGGGCTCGTGATCCCCAGTCCAGCCCAGGAAGGGATCCTGATCCCCAGTCCAGCCCAGGAAGGGATCCTGATCCCCAGTCCAGCCCAGGAAGGGCTCCTGATGCTTCGTTTAGCCCAGGAAGGGCTCCTGATGTTTCATTTAGCCCAGGAAGGGCTGCTGATCCCCAGTTCATCCCAGGAAGGGCTCCTGATTTCTCGTTAAAGCCGCAGGAAGGGCTCCAGCCAAAGAGCTCTCTCCAGTGCCCACTCCTCCCACATGCTCCAACCTCCTCCAGCGTCACCATAGTCGGAGTCTCCCTCACCTCTGCCTCCAGCCTCCAAGACCCGGACTCCGCCTCGGCCCGTAGACCCAGCGGCTCCACCTCGGCTCCTAGCTCCCTCGCCTCCACCGTCACCCATCGATCCATCAGCTCCACAGTGCTCCCTCGCCCCTCCGGCTCCGCCTTGGTCGGGCGTAGACCCGCCATCGCCTCTGGACTCCTCCTCTGGCTGTGACTCGCACGCTGTCTACCTGGGACGCCGTGGGGATCCTTCCTCCATGTCAGCTCCACGTGGTCCGCAGGTCGATACGGCTCCACCGCCTGTCGGATCTTGGATCTCGCCGCGGTCGCCAGAGCCTCGGCTCCAACCCTGGCCACCCGGATCCGCGGCATCCCATGGCTCGTTGGATCTACGTCTCGGTTGGGCTCCTCCACCATCTGCTCCGCTGCCGTTGGTCGGCCCCTGGAGTCGGTGGACATTCCTCCTCCATGGCTCCTCCCTCCGTCGGCTTCCACCATGGGCGCTATTTGATGTGGCCAGGGTCCAAACGGCTCCTCTCCTGCACGGTTCCCTTGTGTCGTCTCCCTGGCTCCTGCCTCCATTGTCACCTCCCTGGACTATGTTAGCCGTCCTCCTCCTGGAAGTCCGTCCTCCGCCGGAACCTCCACCTCTCTGCTCTGCCTGCCAGCCCTTTGCCTTCCCCTGTCACTATCTCACATCCTCTGCGTTGTCCCTCTCCGCCCCTCCCTCTGTTTCTACAGTGCAAGGACGCACCTTGCAGGAGGGGGAAGTACTGTAACACCCCTATGGACTGTTTGTTGTGGTTTCTTCCCCTGTTGTTGGTTTAGCCCGTTCAATCATTAGTTAATTATCCTCAGTGTGCTCACCTGTCTGCCCCTCGTTATCTGCCTTATAAGTTCCTGTCTCTTGTAATCTAGTATTGTCGGTTATTGTGCTACTCTTGCAACACGGGTGTGTGTTCATCATTCCTTAAATATGCCTTGTTGTGTCTACATTAAATATCTTTATTGGAATCCTTGTTGTCCTCGTCATCCTGCCTGCCTCCACACACCGTGACCGTGACACTCTAAGTGTCAGAATAAAAACAAGATGACTGGGACAAATAAAGCCAGCTAACTTAAGACTTTAAACTTTAAGAAGGAAAAATATTAAAATGACTGTATTATCTTGCAGGACTGCTGTCATTAACTCTGTGTATACAACAAGAGTATATTCTGGTCGAGCAATCTATGACATGGGAAAATGCACAGAATTACTGCAGGACACACCATATTGACCTGGCCACCGTTCAGAGTAATGAAAACTGGACACGTCTGCAAGAAGCCGCAGATGAAAAATTATTTTCTGGCTTTGCCTGGATTGGACTGTACAATGACATCAACAGCTGGCGCTGGTCCTATAATGAGGAGAGTCTGGTGTTCGAGTCCTGGGCTGACGGCCAGCCAAATAACTACGGTTTGGGAGAGGAGTGTGTCGCAATATTTAATAACGGAGCCTGGTTTGATTTATACTGCACTGACTCAAGATATTTTGTGTGTTATGATGGTGAGAATCACGCACAATCACTCTTTATTGATGCTCATTATTTCAGATTGAAGGCACTAATATAATGATGTTAGGGGTGGGTGAAAACTTTCATCATAAACCACTGATATTTTAGTATCATCGAGATGCTATTATACACTAGCTTTTGTTCATTCTTTGTTTTCATTTTATTTTTAATTTTTTTGGTTATTAGGAGCAAAGGACCGAAGGTGCATAGGCACCTATTGTATCTGTTAGTTGTCGTCTTCTGCTCTGGAAGTCTAAGGCAGCCCATAGATATGTATGGTAAAAAGTTGGGAAATTTGGCACACAGAAAGAGGACAGTCCTAACACTGACCACACCAAATGTGCACTCTCTAACTCAAACCTTCTAGCTCCACCACTTGTCCAAAGATGGACTAACGTTTGTGCTAATAAGTTTTGAACCGATTTGATACCTTGGCTCAAGACGATTCAAATTCATAAAAAAATTAAAAATTAAAACTCCTCCTAGTCCAATTTTCACTAATTTTACAAATTTCACAATTTGCAATCAAATTTGTCTGTACACTGATTCACAGTGAAAAAATAATAATAAACTGAAGAATGTGAAGAATATGAAGCAGAGAATCATTGCCTGCTGATGTTCTGTTGAAGATCTATTATGACTCCTCCCCCTGAACAGTCCCTTGCACTTATCTGCTTTCTCATTGGCTGTAGGTTGATGATGTCTTTTCCAGTCAAAACATGTCCTACTGAAGGACTCTTGAGTTGCCGGCAGGTCCAAATATTTAGTATTCTAAATATCTCACGGACATCAGTGAGGGGTCAGCACTTCTCTCAGACTTTGAGGCTTTCGCACTTGGTTCAGTTGCCTAGTCCGAACCCGAGTTCGATTGCTCCTAAAACTGCCTGCCCCCTCTGGTTTGTGTTCATACTGTGTTTTTTTTGGTTCCGAGCCACAGTACATTTGCATCATCAGAGTGGCAGCTGTTTACCCCTGTTACTAAGTAACAACTATGAAGAAGATGGCAAAATGAATAGATGCTTGCTCACTTAATTTTTGTACTTCGGATTTTGAACATTTGATTTATTTCCAAAACGCCACCACAGAACGGCA
This sequence comes from Sinocyclocheilus anophthalmus, assembly GCA_018155175.1. NCBI lineage: Eukaryota > Metazoa > Chordata > Actinopteri > Cypriniformes > Cyprinidae > Sinocyclocheilus > Sinocyclocheilus anophthalmus. The sequence goes on along the minus strand of JADLZN010009686.1, from coordinate 249,486 downwards.
GAAGCGTCTATCATGACTGTAATGTGAATGTTCAAAAGAACGCAAGAGTCATTTTCTGCCAGCAAAAAGGAGATATAAATTATCTCTGCTGCAGTGCATCAGTCGTGCTTTTCAGGAAAGCGACTGAGTAAGTGCCTAACCGCCCTTTTTTTTTAGGTGGACTCAGGTAGCACACCCAAGTTCTGAAAATGCTGTTCACAATATCCAAATAAACTAAACACTGATGTCAAATGAACCCGGGTATGCACCAAAAGTGTGAAAGCCCCCTAATACACACTATACGATTGTCACTTGTGTGAACAAGCACCAATTTGCCTCTAATTTCTGGCATTTGTCTTTGATTTCCAAAAGCTGTCGACGAGTGAAAATCAGGGCTAAAGTCATGCAGTGTGAACCCGGCATTAGCATATTCGGACCAAACGTGGTGTGCATTAAAATAAGCATGACCTGAGGGTACTTGCACAATTTTGGCAGAGCGCCACCCAGTGGTCAGGAGATATGATTTTTTTTGGTCATATTTTTGCTTATAACTTATGAACGGTTTGGCCAAACATCTCAAAACTGATATCTTCAGTTAGATTCAGCATGACATGCAGAGTTGAATGATACCGAACTTTCCCACGTCAAGACATTTTGAATTTTGTCGTTAAATGCTTTGTAAAATGAGTTTTATGAACACACTGGTGTATCATCAAGAAATTGGGTATGTGTCTTCGGTACCATGCTCTGCATGTACTCAAAAAGTTTCAAGAATGTGCCACCTTGTGGTCAAAAATGACAATGAGATTTCAAAGAATGCTAATGGATTTTGATTAGTTAATCTGCCTATTATCTTGATACAGGTCTTGATAGATTCCTTGATAGATGCCGCGAACATTGATACCAATTATGCCATTTTGATTTACGTTGAAAACCTACTTTTTCGAACTCCTCTTCGATCATTGGTCCAATTTTAACCAAATTAGACATAAAACAATCTTCACAAACATTTACTTCTGCTCTGGAATGGCATTCCTTCTCTGATGACGTCAGTTGGACGACTTGGGCCATGACTTGGGCAGAATATCCTTAACCACACACTTCTAACCGTTAGTTTGCTATGACTGAGAGATGGAAAGGAGGGGCGCTAAAATAAAACCCCACCCTCTATTCAAAACTCCATTTCAGTATACAGTCGGCAGCAACTTCCGGTTCACATGGACTTTAATTGCTGCTTGCAGCTATATTTTTATTAGTTTTGTTATTTTCAAACGTCTATATAGCTTTTATAAATTTATTTTAGTTTTAGTTTTGTTATTTTATTACATAAAGATAAACTAAATGAAAACAAGAAGTGTTGCTTTAAAAACTAAAGTAGCAGAAGTAAAATAAATGTACGTTTTTTTTTAAATATGTATTTTATTTGGAAGGTTTAACAGGCTCACACTCATTTGAGAAAATTCATTTGACTTGTCATGTCTTTAACATCTTAACCCTGTTTTGGAATTTTCAAAGGAAGTGCAAACGCAACAAAGAAAATGGTTTTGAGCAACACACAAAAGTCATGGATTGAGGCTCAGGAGTACTGCAGACATCATTATACAGACCTGGCTTTCATTAGGAGTCAAGAAGACCAAGACGAGATAACCAGCTTGATAAATATTTTCTGGCCTGCTGTCTGGATCGGATTGTACAGGGACACTTGGAAGTGGTCAGATCAGTCCAACGTCACTTCCTCAACTCAACGCGCTACTCAGACATTTACTCGGTGGAACGAAGACTGTGCTGGGTTAAATATTTATTATCGTACAGTTGACGATAGACATTGCACATGGACTTATCACTTCTACTGTAAAACTGGTAGGTCTGACCTGAGCTATTTTGTACATTTATTCGTTTGTTATTTGTTGACAAAAAATGAATAGGAAAATGTAAATAAGAATTTCAATCAAAGTCACAGCATTTTCACAAACTATGGTTTATGAGGGTGTTGGGCCCTATGATTTATTTTATTTTTTTATTTTTTTAAATTCCATTTTATTTTATCCCAAATATACTTTTTTTCCCCAATACAATTGCTGAATTCCATTTTAATGGTTAAATTAAATTTTTGTAATCAAAAAGCACATTTAATCAACTGAAAATACTGAAACATACAATAATTCAATAGCAAAACATTAGCAAAAAAGATCTCTGGGGCAGGTACTGTATAAGTATATGTTTATTTTTATTTTTGGGTGTGGCTGACAAAAAGACTGAATCCTTGATTTATATGTTCACAAAGTAAGATATAGTAAAACTAAGTAAAATATGCAATATTTGTTTTTCCCGCAGTCAAGAGGAAGAGGCAGGTGATCCGAGTGCAGGTGAAAGCTGCTGAGAATGTGGATGAAGCTAAACTGAAGGCGCTCATCTTAAACAAGGTTAATTTGATACATTTTATATAATAAAATTAGGTGTCAAATAGGGTTGTGCCAATAGTATCGTGTATCGATGACAGCAAGATGATGATGATTATTATTATTATTATCATCAGGCTAGTAATGCTATCTTTTTCATTTTAGGGCTCATTTGTTCAGTCATCTTTCTTTATCTGCGTTTTTACAGTGTTATGCGTTATAACCAATCACACACGATTCCGTTGACATTACGAATGCCATGGCCAATCAGAGGCGTTCAGATAAGTCATCGCTGAAACAGCAAAGTTTTGCTGTTGAGCAGACACGCTCACTGACTGACTTCTGCTCTCTCAAATTCTCTCATCATAAACAACAAAGTGCAGAGATGTACGTGCAATATAAGACATTTATTCATCATAAAGTGTAGCTTCACTGCTTATAACGGGAGTGTTTTTTTTAAAGTGCATATACTCATACTAGTCATTGATGATGTTCGTTGGTAACGTAAATGTTCTTTGTTCATTTTCTGAAGCTGCTTTTTGAATAACTGAAGAAATGTAATCATTATAATTTGTAACTTACAATGTTTTTATTAAATTATTATGTTAAATACAAATTCAGTCATATTAAAAACATTAGGCTGCTTTTATCCTTATGCTGGAGTTGGTTCACTTTCCGGCAATGAAACTAAGTAAATAAATTATTAAATAAATTAGCACGATAATTTCATGTTTTGGCGATCTCACAGCCTGACGATAGGATGATATGACAATTGAGCATATCGCCCAATGCTAGTATGGAATGTACAACAAACACAAAATATCAGGTCTGGCCACTTTTGATTTGCAATTTAAACAAAGGTCTAAAAAAAAAAAAAACGTTTTAAGAAAATAATCAGATTTCCCGTCCAGAGTGAACAAAGCCAAAAACTTGAGTCAGTCAGTCTTTACACAATGCTTTGTGTTAGGAGTTTTGCCCATTTTTTCTCTTTTTGTAAGATTTATAAAGTAAGAGATGTTAAATCTGAGCTGAAATGCCTCAAACTTGTTTGCGTGGAATTCATTCACTGAGTAATCGAAGGCTGTTTCTGTGTTTAGTTAAAGCAGACGCTGAGCAATCAGGACGTCACGATGGAATGGAGGACGCAACCCAACGGGAAGGTCTTTCAGAAGAACAGGACTGGACAAAAACATAGTGAAGCAAACACTACTCGTGTTTGTTCTTCTTTGGGGTGAAATGCATCTAAAATTAATGCAATTAATTCTTAGTTACAAATATCTGAATTATGAAATTATATTAGCAATTTATAATAATTTCTCAAAAATTGTTTCACATATTAATTTAGCATTTATTCATTTAGTCGACAGATATTTATGCCTATATATGAGCTAACGAATGCAAGCATGTTTTAGCATTGTAATTTTACTGCTATATTTGCCTTTAAGAATAAATTAGGACCTTTTGGAGGATATAAAAATGCAGTCTCCCTAAAGCATGAAGCTAAAAGCACCAACCTATTAAACACTTTTGAGCACTCACAATATTTAAGACAACAACTTTATATCCGTAATAAAACTGTTTTAAAACATGCAAGACTTTGGTTCATCTTCAGAACACAAATTTAGATATTTTTACTGAAATTTGAAATCCATTGACAGTCTACACAACTACGACTTTGACACTTCAAAAAGTAATACTAATTCATATGAATTGAGCGGTTTAGTCTAGATTTTCTGAAGAGACACTCTTTATATGAGATCATTTGTATATGGTGAACAGATTTCATTTAAGCTTTCAGTCATGAATCAAAGCACAATTCAGTTATGACAAACGGAAAGTCAAGCATGCTTGACATGTGAAAACCAGTGAGGTTCATTCTCATGTGTTGCACAGCCTTTTGAGCTTCCATAAGAATCAATGAGCTTTCTTATCAAGCAAGTACAGCTGAACTTCACTTTAAGTTCACTGATCAATGTAAGTGTAGAGCAGACGAGATGAGCTCCTGCAGTAATGATGCACTGATACTCGTAAGCACTGGTGACCGTCACACCTGCATGACGCCTCCATCCGATCAACAGTAAAACTCACAGACATTCACACTACAGACAGAAAATGAAGAAATTATATGAAAAAACCAAATGCTCCTCCTCAACGCATGTACTGGAAATATTAAACCACTACTAAACCATCTGAAACTATACTTAACCAATACTAAAAATGACTTTACAATTATACAATGTGTTTTGATTCCTGATGTTTTAGTGCTCAGATATACTGCAGTGACCTGTTAAGAATTGAAAAAAACAATCATGCGGTGGTCATATTTTTATTCACCGAGTACCAGAAAGTAAATATCAAATATGGTGTTGGTGCATCTCTGTTTTGTTATATTTATATGTAAAGATTTAGAAAAAAACTTGTAACTTTTTATTTGTGGTTATGGTTGTTCTTTGTAATAAAGTATCTAATGGAAGTAATCATACATATTTCATGTTCTTGTGTTCATGTTGTTTTAGCACCACTGACATGCTTTTATCATTTTTGTTAATGAGTTTTGAAATTAACTTTTTCACTCACCAGCCAATTGGGCTACTACATTTCTAAGTTACCGGCCATTCATAACTTCTACTAGCAAAAAAGAAAAAAGAAAAAAAGGAAATAAACCAACCGCTTTAGGCTGTATACAATGGATGCGACAAAACGACTGCTGCCAATTATTTTGTGTCAGTAGGTTACATCATAAATAGAACGAGGCATCAGTTTACTGTCAGGGATTTGTCGGGTCATGCCGCGACGCATCCAGTGCATGTAGACAGCATCACTGATTATAATGGGTTCTATTGTATTCTGTCATGTCACATCACTCCGCTCGCATCCGATGTAGACACCTTTTTTTTTTACTCTTTGCTACTGCTTCAATGCAAAGGAAACCAGCATACCATTAGTGATGGGTATGTTCAAGTAAGATAGATGTGTGCAGATGCTGTGCAAATAGGCTGTATTTAAAGGAATGGTTGACTGTTTTTTTTTCTAAGCTTGATTATGTTTATGGGGTGCAGTCTAACATGTGTTAATGCTTCGCTTAAAAAAAACACACATTATTTTTCACATAAGTTACCTTTATTCCACACCGCTCTGTCCTTTCTCCTATAAAACGCTCTGATGATTTCCTGGTTTTTTTAGAAGCCCCTCCCTCAGAAATACGCGATGAGCTGAGATTGGTTAGCTGGCCCAGTGTGTTGTGATTGGCTAAAACGCCTACAGAAACGCCCCTCACCTCAGTGCATGTGCTCTGGTTGTATTGTAAACAATGGCGTCGTCAATATTGCTTATCTGAAACACCAGAGCCAGAGCCACGCTCAGCAGACACATTATCCCTCTCTCCAGCATCTCCACTTCTAAGCTTCTCACAGAAAATGGAGGAACTGGTTTATGCTGGGACCAAACTCTCCCACTCTTTCGCTGCAAGCCCCCAGGTATCAACTAAAAAACGGCGGGCCCCCAACCACCAAAGCTGTGGGCCCAGCTCGTCCTCCTCCTCCTGTGAGAGCTCTCCGGCCGCTGCCACAACGCCAGGGCCCAAACCCTCCATCTGCTGTAGGTGAACCAAAAACAACTGATAGCAGCTCTCAGTGATATGTGTCGGGTCCCCGCTATAATAGCAGCAACATTCACAAATGTTTACAGAACAAGCGGGAACCCAGTGTGCCTGTAGCTTTCTCTATTTCTGTTTTATCACGTGATAGAAAGTCTAAGGCCTTCTCAAGCCGTACGGCTGACTCATCTAATCTGCGGCCTGTTATGCATCAAACTAAAATTGCTGTTGAGACAAAAAGCAATGCCATCAAGTTAGCATTTTTAAACATTCACTCACTAAAAAATAAATCATTTCTGATCAATGTATATGAAATGTGCTATATAAATAAACCTGCCTTGCCTTATCAGTTTGAGCCCGATTGAGACCCAGAGAATATTAGTGAAGAGAATCGTGCAGAACCTGTGCAAGCACGGCTCTTACAGGACGATTCAGAATGGCATGGTTTTTTGTTTGTTGTTTTCTCATACTTTTAGATAAGCTGTTATTTGTAAATGCTACTGCTTATGTAAGCTTCTAATATATGGTTTTATCCTGATTAAAGCTTTAATAAAGCAGAATACTTTCTGCTTGTAAGTTGTAGCATTTTTGTAAAGTAATTGTTTATTGTGTAACAGGAAGAAGTGGTTGCCAGCAAGTATTGCAACCGTGTGCACGTCCGTGTTTAACTCTTGTAGCTATGAGAAAAATATTTGTTGGAACAGTTCATTGTTGGAGCTGAGCTGATGATCTGAATATGAGCCATTTTTGTATGGCATTAAACTGCCATAATTTTAAAGGACAATATGTAAATTTGTATTGAACTTTCAATGTCGTAATTTTCGACCACTCATTTAATATATCATGATGTCTCACAAGTTCAGTATTTGCGCTAAAACTGCACAGATAGAGATAGATATATATTCTGCTTTCACTTTTAAAGTTTTAGTTATTGTAATTGTTACAGAGCTGACGAGACGTGAGACGTGCGGATCCATCTGCAAGGCTTTATTGTGGAGAAGACAGAGACGTGGTCATGAAGCAGGCAGGGTCAAACAGAGGCAGACAGGTATATGGTGGGCAAGACACAAGAACAGTCCTAGGGCTAGCGTGGGTCGACGATGGGCAGACAGAGTCAGAAGGGACAAGACTAAGGGAGAAATCCAGGAAACCAGGCAAAGATCAGAAACCGGGAAAACAGCTAGGCTAGGGCTAGGGCTAAGGCTAATGACTAGGGCTAAGGCTAATGACTAAGGCAAATAACTAGGGCTAAGGCAATGACAAGGGCTCCGTAAGGTACCTAATCGCTATGAGAGTGATAAACGCTATACAATACTTGGCAGAGGGAAGGGATCAGAGTGAGTGTTAAATAGTGAGGGAGTGATATGAAACAGCTGGGTGCAATCAGTGTAAACAGGTGTGTGCAATTCGTGCTGAGTGCAATCAGTGCAATGCATGATGGGAAATGTAGTCCGGGGTGATGTGCAACAGTGTGTAGTGCGAGAGTCAATGAATTGGAAAGTTCATGGACCGGATTCGTGACAGTAATTATGTTGTGTTTGTCATTTTTATTCGTTTTTCTTAAATGTGTCTTTATAGTATTTCATAACTTTTGATTGATTAGTTTTAGTTTATTTAGTATTAGTTTTAGTACTTCTAGTTAAAATGAGAAATGTTTTTGGCAACTAGCAGTCCTGTTTCTGAAGATCTTCATCAGCTGGTTCAGATGTATTTGAATATGGTTGGAGCTCAAGCTTTCAGGAAAGCAGATCTTCAGGAGCAGGACTGAAGAAACATCATCTGATCATTCAGAGCTCCACCTGCCTTCAGCTTCCATCAAGCTGTTCAGGCAACAGACTTCATTCATGGAAAAGAACTGTAAACTGGTACTTGAATTTGTCATTATGCAACTACGGCACACTGTATGGAAAACGGTGGCATCCCACAATGCAATGCACTCGACGTGACCTTCCATTTTTAGTGAGAAGTACTGTGTAAACCACAAGTCATTTCAATCATATACTCCTTAACTCGCTATTTGATCAGACTTCCAAATGCCAAGACATTTTAACACAAAATTAAGATGCAAAATAACATTTATTTCTGAAAATGTAACTACATGACACACGCTGAATTAAAGGAATTGTTCAACCAAAAATTGCTGTTATTTTTTTTTCACTCTCCGTCCATCCAAGATGTAGGCAACTTTTTTCTTCAGTAGAAAAGTAAAGAAGATTTTTAGCTGAAACCATGTTCCTTGGTGATTTATAAAATTCAAGTCAGCGGCTGCCTGTCTGAGAATTAAAAAAGAGAGAGAGAGAGAGAGAGAGAGAGAAAAGCATATCAGGCAACACAAAATTAATCCCTGTAACTCCTGACGATATATTGAGGTCTTATGAAGCGAAACGATTTGTCTGTGCAAGAAACTGAACATTATTTACAACATTATTACATGTAATCCAGAGCCTCAGGCAATTGGGGGAAATAGGATTATTTTCTGCGAACTGGTTAATTTCAATGAACTGGTTCAATTCATTATTATTGTTATTATTTAACCTACATAACCATGCAATGATGTCACGTATATACAATTACACTATCAAAACAGCCAATAATGATGTGAAATGTGGATTTTTTTATTAATTTTTTACATGTCTAAAGCATAAAAATTAAATAAACTAGTCTTCATCAGCTCACCTTTCTAACAAAACACATAAAACCATTAATTAATGTTATTATAAATAATGCTCAGTTTCTTGAACAGAACAATTGTTTCACTTCATATATCATCAGGAGCCATGGGTCTTAATTGTGTGTTGCCTGATATGATTTTTTTTAATTCTCTGACGGCCTACTGCTGACTTGCATTTTATGAATCACCAAGGACCACGGTGAAACATGCAACCTGATGAGGCCATGTGAATACATGTATTCTTGCATTTTTTTAAGCAGTAGTTTCTGCTACACAGCAAGTAAGCTACATCAAATAACCCAGCCTACTGAAAAATTTCCATCCTGACCTTCACAAGGACACTTTATTCAAAGACAAGCAGCAAATTATCACTAATCAAGCCAAACCAGACCAGCTAGGGGAAATGAGTTAACTAGTCAATCCAAAATATACTGAAAAAACAACATTATTCTGATAAAATACATTATCTTTAAAGCTTTATCTGCTCTTCACCTGATTTTTAGTATTACACATTTTTAGTATCTATAGCTACACATCATATATAGATTAACATTTATATAGACCCAAACATTACAGAAGATTTCTGTAGCTCAGTCATTATAATATGTTGCCTAAAGGTGTGACTATTCACTTGCCTCAAGATTCGATTAACAATGTTGGGTAACAATTTGATTCTAAAACAATTATTGATGCATCACATCTTTTTCAACAATTATTTTATTAATAACTATTGTATTGATAATCACATTTCAGATCTTTTAAAATAAGAACGATGAAAATAAAGAGTAGAACAAATACAAGAAACAAATGAAATTAACACTGATTTAATTTTTTATATTTAAAGATCCATTCAACAGAAGCATTCAAATAAGAAATCATTCAGAAATTAAACAATCAAATGTAAACATTCTAATGTTCACAAATACTCATTGCACAGTCTTTAGTGTATTTATAGCAAAATGAACAAAATCACTGACTCACTGCTGTTTTTGTAGCTTAAAAAATTATCCGGTTCATCAACAAAATTCAGTCCCAATAGTGTGAAATATGGAGGAAATGCTAAATATAGTTACAACAGTTTTGGACACTATTATAACTTAAAATAACATTTTAACTCTTTTTTTTATTATTTAAAAAAAACACATATACATTGTTGTTTCTGTACTCTAAATTTCCAGAAGGTCCAAGCACATGCCTACAAGCATTTGCATAGGAAAATAACTGCTGAAGAGTCAATAAAGATGTTATATTTTGCATAATCTGAAAATATAGTCTACTAATTACATGCACACACACTATTTACACAAATGCACCTGGCCTGAAGGAACAAGAAACGCATTTCTAATATTTTGCATATCCAAAGACATCATTAAAAACATGGTTCTGACCAAACATTTAGGTGATTTTTTGTGGTGTACAATATAAATGCAAGACCCAATCAAATGTAAATGTGTCTCTTGAATGCAAATGCATATATGTAAATGTAAATGTAATTTTAGAGGTTGATTTGTAAAAGGAGAATGGATTTTTTAAATTAAACCATCTGTAAATGTTTCTACATGATGTACAGTGAGTGCCCTATATGATCCACCAAAACACACCTGAAGGACACACTTTGCATACATGACTGTAAAATTCCCTTCTTAAAGCAATGAACCCATTTAAAAAGCACAAAATTGGGAACTTGAGAAACTTCCTGGGAACTCACTATCACTGAAGGTAGGCCAGCACTTCATCAGTTCACTCTCAGAGCAGTTTAACAGGTTAGTGCTATTTCATTCATAAGGGATGAACGGCTGATTAGTAATTATGCTGTACTTTAACAAATGCAAGTTTACACTTTCTCGACTGAATCACATCATAATGTTGGTAATGGAAATTACATTAGCATATTTCTTCATTTTATGGATGTTTTGTTAATCTACTAATATGATTTACCTGTTGTTACTGTAGACAGACTTGCAATTTCACTGCATTATTTTCTTACATATTCATAATTTGGCTGCACAGCAAAAAGCATGTTTTTTTTTTTTTCAGTGACAAAAACCAAAGTGATGGGCCATATTTTGCTTCATCTGCTCTTTCTTCCAGGTAAAACATTATTCAAAACATTAAAATAACATAAAAAAAAAAATCAAATATGTAACGATATTTCAAAAGAAATTAGACCAGATTTGTATATTTCACTGTTTTACACAAAGCAATATTTTAACATGATCTTTGCAGGCAAGATTGATACAAGGATAATTAAAGTAAATCTAATCAACTCAATAATCGATGGATATTTAATGCAAGTATCTAAAAAAGAGAACCAGAGAATATGACATTAAAAAAAAAACTGTTAGGACAAGGTCTGTAATTATCGACCAATTATTCTAATGATTAACCATGCAATAACCAAACTCTAGTGAACAATAATATAGCATCCTTTCACTTTAAAGAACTGAAAATTCTTTGAAAGAAAAATAACAAGTCTTTAAAATAACATAATAATACTCATGACTGGATTGAAAAATAATATTATTTAAATACTCTGTTAAAACATAGAGGTTGACCGATATGGGTTTTTTTCTGGCCGATACTGATATTTAGAAATCAGGGCAGCCGATATATAATGCCATTTTTTATTTTGGCCGATTTTCTTTTTTTTCCCCTTCATTGCATAAAACCTAACAATTAAGTAATTAGAAGTGATACCAAAATTGATTGAATGAAACATTTGTTGAACTACACATGCCTCTCCAATCAGTGCACGCTAAATATTAAATACACAAAATAGGTAATCAAAAATCTAGACTTTGTCATAAACTTTTTGGATGAAAACAAAATTGTGCATAAAAACTAAATAATACTATAATAATAAAATAAAGATAATGAAGTAATAAATCAAGGTAGGTTACACACAGTAGCACCCAGCAGCATTTCTGTGATCTGAAGTGAACAAAACTATATACAATATCACCTGAACTTCACCTGAACACTTGTTTTGAGTCTGAACTCTGCATATCATTTTAAGTGAAACAAAGTGCTGAAGTAATCAACAAAGTCAATAAAAAACTTGGTTCACTTTTCATCACAGAGTAGCACAGTAGTTTATTAGACAGTACAGTAGTTTATTACTCTACAGTTGTGCAGTAAAATTAATTTTAAAGATTCACTTTTAATTTCTGAAGATGACATGAGAAATTGCCAAAAATCCTGATGGAAAAAAAAGACTTTTAAGATTAAAATTACATGAAATAACCATTATAACCAGTAGATGGCAGCAGAAGATCACTCATTAGTTCAGTTACCATTTCCAGTTCCTAGTTTTGACGTCTTGCTTTTGGAAAATGGTCCCGTGAATCATTTTATTCTCCCGCATCCCGTACACGTCTATCCGCCCGCACCAGCACTCGCCCATCTTGTCCCGCGCCGCAGTCTGTTGCGTCGGGTCTTGTGGGAGTGCAGGTCTCTAATCCACTGGCACTGGACTCGACAGTGCGTGTGCCACACCCTTTTTACAATCTAGATGATAAAACACTGCATTCTGTCAGTGATGTAACGCAGCGGTAACATATAGAGACCTCAGCTTGTAACTATACTCTTATTACTATTTTGAAAATTATAACACATTAAATTACTTTGTTACTAAAAAAGTTATCAAATTACAGTAACGCGTTACTAAGTAATGTGTTACTGCCCAACACTGGACATCATTGGTTCAACTGTAATGTTGCGTAGCTACGAGAATACTTTTTTACTCGCGCGAATATATAACTGTGTACTTTTTTATTAGCGCAAAGAAAACAAAAATAATGACACAACAGTACCATGACACAAGCATGTGGCGGCGCCAGCACTGACCCAGATCCGGCGTGATGATGTTGAACTCATGCACCGTGCCTTGTTTACACTCGGAGAAAGAAACACGCTGTATAAAAGCTATCAAAATCTACAGCTTTGTTTTTGATTTGGTCTTTAAAATGGTGGTAAAGTGTGCATTTCCTGGATGCCCAAATCGCTAGAAACTGGTGAGAGTACGTAAAAGTGCATTACCAACGCTGACAGATGAAAGGCTTATGTTTCACACTTTCCCAGTAAACGATTCAGAGCGATTGAAGCTATCTGTGCAATTTTAAAAAGAACCTGTTTAGTAGGCTCTAAATAATAAATATCAGTCACTCCACAACACAAACTGGCTTTTGTGTATTTTATTAAAATAGTAGTAACACAAGCAATATCCACATAATGGGTTTGTAGAAAATGTCTTCAATAACAATGAAAAACAATAAATAAAGAAAGAAAATGTGTTTGTTTTACTCTTCTTTAAATCAGTCCAAAAGCTTATTCAGCTTCCTTGAAACCCACATATGTCCCGTATATGTGGGTAAGGGTATATAAGGGTATATTTCCCATATGGCTCGCACCACACACGATGGAAGAACTTTTCTGTTGTGTCTTCCCAGTTTTTGACCTTTGAGAATCCAGTCTACACTGGCTGTAAACAGAAAAGATCATTTCAGAAAAAAAAAAAAAAAAAAAAAAAAAAAAAAAAAACATTAGTCACTACTAAACACCCCATTAGGAAAAATATTAGCTACTCACTCTACAGTTAGTGTGCCACCTGGTCCTTCAGGCCTAGAACGTTGCTTCCAATTCACTTTAGGTAAGTGAAAACACATCTAGACACTTAAATCTGCACTAACGAAGCGTTCCTGTCACGTATCACACATGCACACTTCAATAAACTGACAGAAAGTAGATTATTGCGTTAACATGCCGGGGCGAAATCATGGTAAGCAGCCAAAAACTGCCTGTGTTGACCGGCAGAAAAAGAAAACAGGTTACCGTGTTTACATGACTACGACTACGTGCGATTTCGGCTTATTACGCATAATCGGCTTAAGAACATGCATGTAAACGCGCTCATTGATTCAACGTGACTAATAACACAGGACTACGACAATATATGGCTTATCTGAGTTCTTCTTATCATAATTTTCATTATAATAAAGTATATCTATAATGCAATGCTAAGTGAGTTTGAAATAAAACATGTTATTAAATGTGGTATTTTGTGGGACAAGAGATTCATAAATGCTTCTCATGTTTGGAAAGATGTTTGACGCATGTTGCTTTTTCAAATGCATGTTATAAATGACTCAAACTCGCCGGGTAAAGGCTCAAAGGTATACAGGATAGGGTTCAGATGGAGCAGCATTAACTACACAGAGCCGTAGTTACACTACGCAAACTGCATTCATAATCGCAGAACGATTTAATCAGTTTGCGATTATGAAAGCGGTTTTGCGTAGCTTGTCAGTGGAACGACGTGCATTACTTTCTTCTGCTTGGTAATATTTGGAGTTTCAGAGCAAGAGCCCCCTCTGGCCTCGGATGGAGATTTACTACTGATTACAGAACCGGCTTTTTTAACAAAATGTGCATTACAATCGCATTCGATTAATCATGCAGTCCTACATATCACATTGGAAAAGTGTAAATCAATTGCCTAACGAGTGTTTAGAATTAAGCGCGTACAATTCTCCACTTTCTCCACAATTCTCCTTGCCACAAGAGGCAGTGTCACGTGTTCCACAACAATGCTTAGTTGCTCACATATGTGCCTGCCTATTAATCGGCATAATTTGCAGCACAATCAGCCGACAACTACAACAATTATAATAATGTGGATGAACTTTTTTAACCAGCAGAGGATGTTAATTAGGGCTGTCAAAATGGCTGAAAACTAAATTCAATTTTTTTTTTTTACTTAAATATTATCAATATTCAAATGAAATTCGAATTTAAAAGGCATAAATTTTAGTTAGGGGTAAAGAAGCTTTTGGCTTCTCTCCTGAGGCCACAAGAGGGCACATTGAGCAAAATATTACTTATGCACGTTTCTTCAAATGAATAAAATAACACGACTATCTTTGAAAAAAGTGCATAATGTTTAAAATAATGTTTATAAACCATATATAATTAATATAAAGTTACACCATATAAAGTTGCTTAAACAATTAGAAACAAAACAGCATCATGCATGTATGTAAAGTTTAATACAAAGGACCGAAAACCAATCACAAAGAGTACTTCATTCATTTAAAAACATGAGATGCAGTGGGATGGGGAAAAACCGGCATAAAGTCTCGAGACATGTTTTTTAAAAGCTGAACTTACATTAATTTTACATGGCTTTCTAAAGATGCGCCTCTCTTGTGCGAGACGTGAGTGCAACGCTGATAGATGTCCCTCTAGAAAATGCGATGAATATGCATTCTGTGTGAACGGCTTGGTTTCAGTTTTGCCGTAAACAACATCTTCTCCAAAACGATCTTTTTCTGCAATATTTTGAATGAACAACGTAGCAGCGCCGCATCTAGTGGGTTCAACTGGATAAGCTATGAAAAACATTACAATGCAATGACATTTACATTGTTATCACATTTCGTGCGCCACTGATAAGGCTGCCTGATGCACACCTAAAATGTGTATTTTTGGATTTTTATTTTAAATTCGATGAATATTCGAAATTCGATTTTTTTTTTGACAGCCCTAATGTCAATGCACTTTAATTGTTGAAGAACAATATCAAAATCAATCCTTATTTAATCTCATCCAAACTATATTTAAATCAATAGCTTATCTGATATTTGAGCACTGCTTTACGACAGAAATGCTATAGTGACTATAATTTATCAAAACATGCAAAGACAAAGTCACTTGACAAGCTCTTGTCCAACAATGAGCACACAAACTGCAAGTGTCAGAATAAAAGCAAGATGACTAGGACAAATAAAGCCAGCTAACCTAAGACTCTAATCTTCAAGAAGGAAAAATAATAAGATGACCGTATTATCTTGCAGGACTGCTGTCATTAACTCTGTGTATACAACAAGAGTATATTCTGATCAAGCAGTCTATGACTTGGGAAAATGCACAGAATTACTGCAGGACGCACCATATTGACCTGGCCACCGTTCAGAGTAATGAAAACTGGATGCGTCTGCAAGAAGCAGCAGATGAAAAATTATTTTCTGGCTTTGCCTGGATCGGACTGTACAATGACATCAACAGCTGGCGCTGGTCTTATAACGAGGAGAGTCTGGTGTTCAAGTCCTGGGCTCCGGGCCAGCCAGAAAACTACAGTTACGGACAGGAGTGTGTCGGCATATTACCTAATGGAGCCTGACATGATTTCTACTGCACGACATACAATATTTTGTGTGTTACGATGGTGAGAAACACGTACAATCACTCTTTATTGATGCTCATTAATCTAGTGTATAAATGAAGACAATAATATAATGGCATTAAGAGGTGGGTGAAGTAGAAATTTAGAGCATAAACCAGTGTTATTTCAGTATCATTGTGATGCTATTTTAACTTTTATTTTTAAACTCAAACTCTCTAGGACCATCACTTGTCTAAATTAGCAGTCACGTTTGTGCTTGGCTCAGGATGATTATAATTCCCATAATTTTCCTTTTCCATTTCCCATTTGAAAATTGAACCATATCATCTTCCGTTCTCGTCACTTAAAAACAAACAAACATGGAAATCAAGTTGATAAGTAAAACCGTTTCCGAATAACTTTCGAACTAATTTGTGGAAGAGCTCGCCGTGGACGTAAAGCTATGTCTCTGCAATGCTTTAAGCCGGACACACACTGCATGATTTTTAAAATCGTCAGATCGCTGCTCTTCTCGCACTGCCTTGTCTACAAACAGTGTTTCACAACCAAATACATGTGATAATTTATATGGGATAAAATGTAAGATCACGCTGAAGACAGGCATTCTCGTCTGAGAATGGATTTGGAGAATGGACACAATACTGATATCTTCTATCTCAGAGTCAAATGATACCAAACTTTCCCATGTCGGCCATTTTGAATTTTGAAGTAAAATGCTATATTTTATGAACATATTGGTGTATCGTCTCAAAACTGGGTATGTGTCCACAGCACAATGCCCTGGAGTTACTCAAAAGGTTTTGGGGCAGTGCCACCTTGTGGTCAAAAGTAAAAAAAATAAAAAAAATGCTTATAGTTTTTGATTCGTTTTGCCTATTATCATGAGAGTGGCCTTGATAGATTCTTTGGATTATGCCAAGAACACAGAAACCAATGTTTATAGGAGAAATTGGTTTTCGTTTACCGCATTAAATTTGATGGCATGATGCCAAATTGCATCTTAGGCTGTATCTCTGCAGAGCTTTGGCATACTGACCACACCACATCAATTTGGTGACAGAGCCACCTATTGGTCAAAATTGATAAATCATGAAATCACATTACTAATGATTGAATTTATGATTTTTCAGCCATTTTGAATAAAATCACCTTAAATGTCTTTCATTACTTATAGTTGCTGATCCTCCCTGCCATGCTTACCTCTCATTCTGCCTCTGTTGTGCTTGGCCCCTAACTGCTGCTTGCAGCTGTATTTTTTACTAGTTTTGTTATTTTTAAATGTCTATATAGCTTTTATTCATTTTTATTTCAGTTTTAGTTTTTAGTTATTTTAGTACATCAAGATAAACTAAATGAAAACGACAAGGGTTGCCTTACCTATTATAATTAAAAAAAAAAAATAACATAAATAAAAATATATATATATATATAATATTTTATTTGGCAGTTTAAAAACAGGCGCACACTCATTTGAGAAAATTAATTTGACTTGTCATGCCTGTAACATCTTAACCCTGTTTTGGAATTTTCACAGGAAGTGCAAACGCAACAAAGAAAATGGTTTTGAGCAACACACAAAAGTCATGGATTGAGGCTCAGGAGTACTGCAGACATCATTATACGGACCTGGCTTTCATTAGGAGTCAAGAAGACCAAGACGAGATAACCAGCTTGATAAATATTTTCTGGCCTGCTGTCTGGATCGGATTGTACAGGGACACTTGGAAGTGGTCAGATCAGTCCAACGTCACTTCCTCAACTCAACGCGCTACTCAGACATTTACTCGGTGGAACGAAGACTGTGCTGGGTTAAATATTTATTATCGTACAGTTGACGATAGACATTGCACATGGACTTATCACTTCTACTGTAAAACTGGTAGGTCTGACCTGAGCTATTTTGTACATTCATCCGTTTGTTGTTTGTTGACAAAAACTGAATAGGAAAATGTAGATAATAATTTAAATTAATGTCACGTCAAAGTTTTCACAAATTATTGTTTATGACAAGCTGTCTGAGTGTTGTAGGGCCCTGTGAAATCTGTTTTATTTTTTCCAAAATTCTATTTCATTTTATCCCAAATATATATTTTTTTTCCATTAATTTTTTTTCTGAATTCCATTTTAATGGTTAAAGATATAGTAAAGCTAAGAAAAATCTACAATATGTGTTTTTCCCGCAGTCTAGAGGAAGAGGCAGGTGATCCGAGTGCAGGTGAAAGCCGCTGAGAATGTGGATGAAGCTAAACTGAAGGCGCTCATCTTAAACAAGGTTAATTTTTTTAATACTCATTGACTAAAATTAGTTGTGAAACGTTCAGCAAACAGAACATATCGGGTCTGGACACTTTTGATGTGCAGTTTAAACACAGGTCTAAAAAATACGTTTTAAGAAAATAATCAGATTTCCCATCCAGAGTGAACAAAGCCAAAGACTCGAGTCAGTCAGTCTTTACACAATGCTTTGTGTTTGGAGTTTTGCCCATTTTTGCTCTTTTTGTAAGATTTATAAAGTAAGAGATGTTAATTCTGAGCTGAAATGCCTCAAACTTGTTTGCGTGGAATTCATTCACTGAGTAATCGAAGGCTGTTTCTGTGTTTAGTTAAAGCAGACGCTGAGCAATCAGGACGTCACGATGGAATGGAGGACGCAACCCAACGGGAAGGTCTTTCAGAAGAAGTGGACTGTACCGAAACGTAGTGAAGCAAACACTACTCGTGTTTGTCCTTGGTTGGGTTGAAATTGATCTAAAATTAATGCAGTTCATTCTTAGTTACAGATATCTGAATTATTACATTAACAATTTATAGTAATTTCTCAAAATTGGTTACGTATATTAATTTAGCATTTATTCATTTAGTCGACAGATATTTATGCCTATATATGAGCTAACGAATGCAAGCATGTTTTAGCATTGTAATTTTACTGCTACATTTGCCTTCTTTAAGAATAAATTAGGACCTTTTGGAGGATATAAAAATGCAGTCTCCCTAAAGCATGAAGCTAAAAGCGCCAACCTATTAAACACACTTGAGCACTCACAATACTTAAAACAACTTGAACTTGATCGGTAAAAAACGGTAATACAACACACAAGACTTTTGTTCATTGTCGGAACACAAATTTAGATATTTTTAATAAAAACTGAGAGATCTCTCCCTCCATTGACAGTCTACACAACTACCACTTTGGCGCTTCAAAAAGTAATACTAATCCATATGAATTTCAGATTCTCTGAAGGGGCTCGATTGCTTTATTATGATGAACAGTTTTAATTCAGGCTTCACATCAGTTATGACAAACAGAAGCTCAATCGTGCCTGACATGTGATAACCACTGATCTATAAAAGTGAACTGGACTGCTCAATATTGCAAAATAACCAATAATTTTCCCTTGTATTCCCATACATTCTATTGAAATTATAGGGAATCAGACCATTTTAATGAGAAAACATCACCTAATGAGTCAGCATTTTTATATCTGTAGTATCCCTCTACATTCGTACAATGCAAACGCCCTAAGCATGTAAATGGTTATTTGATTTCTCCTAGGTATTTAAAAGTTACCTTCATATACAGTAGCAAACATCAGATGAACATCATAAGCATTGGATGCTCAACATATGTATTACAAATGACAAAGTGCCCATTCTGAAATCTGAATAAAGATTTATGCTTTGTATACACATACACCTTAATTCACTTTGTACAGCTATTCACTGTCTAATTTTGTTTTTATTCGTACAGTAGGCTAACTTGAAATGTTTCAACTATGATTTCATTAACAGCATCCATTTTGAAGCAGGTAATGATTTAAACATTGGTTAAAGTAATAATTAATTCAACATATATAGCGTACATAACATTTTACCCCTATATGGAAATGGTAATGTAAAATGCCAAATAATTTGCAAGATCTTAAAGAGTCTTAATGAGATGTTGCTCAATCAGGACATTAAAAATACACATCATAACAACCCAGGCTCATTGGAAATGCATGCCTCTAAATACATTTCTGCAGCACTGTTATTACGTTCCTTACTGCAGGTTTTTCGCGGAAGTTTAAAAGAGAAATGTCCAGAGAGTGGCACTAAAACACACGCTTAATAAGTGCCCGTGGCATATTTGTAATACTTTGGTACAGGCAGGTATTCCTGCGTTTTTAGTACGCTGCTTGATTTACATATTGCGGCTGTTCAAAATTCAGAAATCCGGGGAGTGTCTTCTAAAGTTTAACACCTCTGGTGTCTGGAGAAGTTTCGGCATCATAGGTGGAGTTTGGGGGGGGGGGGGGGGGTACTGGGGGCACTGCCCCCGGCAAAACCCCCCTCCCATACGAACCCATAATGATTTTGTCTAAGCTATGAATAAAATGTAAAAATGAAAGAATTCACATTTTCTCATTTTATTTGTGTTATCTTATTATTTTAGCAGATAGAATATGTACGTTTTGGGCTAAATTAATTATTTAAGCCCCATATCCTCGCGAGTCGCAACTCATGATTCTCGACATGAGAGGACTCTCTTTTCGTTATTTTCCCGCTTTTGCAAGTTAACAAATATTCGTTGTTGTTTTTTGTTTTTTTATAAACCCGCTAATAAAAATGTGGTGGACTGAGTCATTTCTGGCTGAATTGGACAGGCGATCTGAGGCGATGGCCTTGAGTGTGGCGTGTGATGCAGTATTCAGTTTAGGCATGTATGCCTGTTTTAAGATTCACCCTCGGCTTGTGACAGCTGAAATGGATCTTGTGAAATGTGCGATTACTCTTGAGAAACTACTGCAGTTTGCACTCACGCTGCCCATTGGTTCGGCTACATCAGAAATAAGTTTCTCAGTTATGAGGAGAATCTGGCTCCGATCTTCAGTGGCACAGGACAGATTCTCAGATCTGTTACTGCAGCTAGATAACGCTTTGCCTGAAACCCTATCTCGAAAGAGAAGCGATAGTGAAAGAAGAGATAGTGGTCATCTATGCAATTCGGAAAAAGAGGCAGCTTTTCTGCATTAGGTATGTTTTTCTGTTTTTTTCCTGTATTTTTAATGTCGACTATATGTTATATATAAGTATATGAAATGTAGAAATATAAAAAAGTTTCCATGGCTCATCTGCAAGTGGGTGCCCCCCCAAGCATAAAAGTGAAACTCCGCCTATGTTTGACATGCCCTACATTTGTGCTTTTTTCAGTTGCTTATAAACATATAAATGGCTAAAGTCTGTATTATGTCACTGTATTCAGCACAAACTGGGCTGCAATAATATGTGAGCGGCATGTATGTACATGTTTGTGTTTTTGAGAAAGCAACGTTTATGCGTGGTTAGTGAAAAACTACAATTTTGAAGTCACTGAAATAAGGCCATAAAACACATACAGAACATTTGTTCACAAGACTTTTGAAAACTGGATCTTGTAGCCTAGAGGTTTTGCTTCAAAATTATGTGAAAATCATCTTACTCATTCACAGAAAACAACATATTGATTTACATTTTCTAAGACACTTTTTGTCTAGAAAGCCTGTATGCGAGGAGGTGTGAATGATCATGCATAATGCTGTGATTCATGCCTGAGAAGACAAAGGCCCACATAATGAGTTGCACAATGAGCCTTTCAGTCAGGAATGTGACTGAGAGGGAAGAGTTACAAGAAAGAATGTTTTTGTTTGTAGTTGTCTTTAGATATAGTTACGATGACAAAAACTTAAATAGCAGTTAAACAGTTTATTAGGAAAAATCAAAGCTGAATTTTTAGCTTCATTACTTCAGCCACATGATCCTTCAGAAATCATTCTAATATTCTGATTTGCTGCTCAAAAAACATTTATTATTATTATGTTGAAAACAGCTGAATAGAATTTTTCAGGTTTCTTTGATGAACAGAAAGTTCAGAAAAACAGCATTTATTTGAAACATTATCAAGTCTTTACTGTCACTTTTGAGCAATTTAAAGCATCCTTGCTAAATAAAAGTATTAATTTTCTATATTCCCCCCATTAATATAAATATATATAGATATCTATATATAAACATCTTACACTGAACAAAAATTATAAACGCAACACTTTTGTTTTTGTCCCCATTTTTCATGATCTGAACTCCAAATCGTCTCTAGGTTACGTATGTAACCATGGTTCCCTGAGGGAACGAGACGCTGCATCGAGATTTGTTTTGGGAACGCCCTTGCGTGACCGCGTTTCTGAAGCACGTGTCAAATCAGTCCAATGGAGCAGCGAGACGTCACGAGCAGGGTGACGTAAGCACCAGAAAGTATAAAAGTGCATCCGGCAGAGCGCAAACCAGCTTCGATGAAGTAGCGCCTGCAGGGATGCAGGGAGTATGGCAAAGAGACGCAGCGTCTCGTTCCCTCGGGGAACCATGGTTACATACGTAACCTAGAGACGTTCCCCTTCAGGAACTCGAGCTCCGTCGAGAATCGCTTTGGGAACGATAATACCCTCTGCGCCATACTACCAAGTCCCTGTCCGTGTGTGTGTCCTATGAGCACATCACGAAGAGAGAACTTGGGAACCTGGGTTAGATGCCAGGTGTAGGTTGTAAAAGTGGACAAAAGTGTGTGGAGAGGACCAGCCCGCCACAGCACAAATGTCCTGCAAGGCCACACCCAAGTTGAATGCCTTGGAGGCCGCCATACTCCTGGTCGAGTGCGCTCTGACCCCCATAGGTGACGGGAGGCCAGAGGACTCGTAGGCTAGTGAGATGGCCTCGACCACCCACCTACTCGTAGTCTGCTTGGTCGCCGGAGATCCTTTATTTGGCGGACCAAAGCAAACAAACAGGTGATCTGCTTTATGCCACGGGGCAGCTCTGTGTGCGTAATCGTCCAGTGCTCGTACTGGACAGAGCAGATTACGCCTTTCTTGGCCTACTTCCTGGTACGGAGGAGGACAGAATGCCTTAAGTACTATGGGCCCTGGTGAAGAAGTGGGCACCTTAGGGACATACCCGGCCCTCGGGTAAAGGAATGCCCTAACCATGCCTGGAGCAAATTCCAGGCACGAAACAGAAAGTGCCTGAAGATCCCCGATCCTTTTTAGTGAGGAAATAGCGAGGAGAAAGATGGTCTTGAGCCTGAGCAACTTGACCGAACTTCTTCTATGGGTTCAAAGGGGGCATTGCATGAGCCCTCCAGAACCACAGCCAGGTCCCATGAGGGCACCTTGGTGCGCTGTACCTGCCTCAGCCTCAGGGTGCCACGGAGGAAACGAGTGGCAAGTGGGTGTCTTCCCAATGATTGACCACCCAGAAGGGCGTGGTAAGCAGCTAAGGCCGCCACGTATACCTTCAGAGTGGAGGGAGATAACCCTGCGGAGAATCGCTCCTGCAGAAACTCCAGAACTGTACCAATTGGGCAATTGACTGGGTCCTGCAGTCGCTGTCCACACCATGAAGCGAAAAGTTTCCACTTCACGGCATACTGTTTCCTCGTGGAGCTCTGGATTGGAGGATGGTCTCAACATCCTCAGTTGAGAGACCAGATGCTAGGGGCTGTGCCCCCTCAGGGGCCATGCCCACAGCTTCCATAACTCCGCCGATTGATGTAGGAGACCACCGATGTGTTGTCTGTGTGGACAAATGCATGATGCCCCCTTAGGTCTGGAAGTGTGTCAGAGCTCGAAACACGGCCATCATCTCCAGGCAGTTGTTGTGCCAAAAGAGATGATGGCCTTCCCACAGACCCTGGGCAGAGCGCCACTCATGACCGCTCCCCAGCCCGTGAGAGAGGCATCCGTCGTTAGCCTTACGCGACGACAAGGAGCCCCTAACGTCGGGCCTTGAACCAGGAACCAACATTTCTTCCACATGTCTAAGGCACGTAAGCATCGCCGCGTGACCTTGATCATGCAAAGCGGATTCCCCCTCAGGGAAAAACCCTTTGGTTCTGAGCCACCACTGCAAAGGTCTCAAGTACAGCAGGCCAAAAGGTATCACATTAGATGCAGCTGCCATCAGACCCAGCAGATTCTGAAACTGCTTGACAGTGAGTGACTGGCCTTCTCTTACCCTCGTGACTGTCGTGAGGATTGACTCGATTCGAGCAGGAGACAGACGTGCCTGCATCGAGGTTGAGTCCCACACCATGCCTAAATAAGTGGTTCTCTGTAGTGGAGAAAGAACACTCTTCTTGGCATTTAGTCTTAACCCCAGCTCTCTCGTATGGGCGAGGACGACATCTCGATGCCGAGCCGCCATCTGCTCCGATTGAGCTAGTATTAACCAATCGTCGATATAATTGAGTATGCGGATGCACTGGAGTCGCAGTGGAGCCAGAGCAGCATCCACACACTTTGTGAAAGTGCGGGGTGAGAGTGACAGGCCGAAGGGAAGAACTCTATATTGGTATGCTTCGCCCCCGAAAGCAAACCTCAGGAACTTCCAGTGTTGAGGGAGGATGGAAACATGGAAATAAGCGTCTTTGAGATCTATCGTAACAAACCAGTCCTCGGACTGGATCTGAGATACTATCTGCTTGATAGTGAGCATCTTGAACCGAAGCCGTTTGATAGCGCGGTTCAGAAGACGGAGATCTAAGATCGGACGCAACCCCCCCATCCTTCTTCGAAACGATGAAGTAACGGCTGTAGAACCCGGATGCTCTCTCGAGAGGAGGAACACGTTCTATGGCCCCCTTCCTCAAGAAAGTATCTACTTCTTGTTCCATTACCAGAGCCTGCTCGGGGCCCACTAGTGTGGGGATGACCCCGTTGAAACGAGGTGGAGGAGAACCGAACTGGATTCTGTAACCTTCTCTACAATCTGCAGGACCCATTTTGAGATATTTGGTAGAAGTTTCCACGCTACCAGAAAATCTACTAAGGGAACCAGCCTCTCGAGGCTGGCGTCTGGTATTATTAGAGGAGCAAGTTCGATGCCCTGAAGCGGATGACCAACAGGGAACGACCGACCTGACTGCTGTAGAACCCTCACTTGAGGGGCCGAGCCNAGGAACAACCGACATGACTGTTGTAGCACCCTCACTTGAGGGGGCGAGATCTCCCGTGCCGTACAGTTGCCGGGCGGTAGCTGGGAATTTCGCTCGTTGGAGGTCACTTAGCCCTGAAGCACCGAGGTGGCAGGGTTATCAATGAACCTCCTTGAGGGCACTTAGGGAACAACCGACCTGACTGCTGTAGTCTCTTCACTTGAGGGGCGAGCTCTCCCGTGCCGTACCGTTGCTGGGCGGCAGCTGGGAATTCGGTCGTTGGAGCTCACTGAGCCCTGAAGCGCCGAATTGGCAGGGGTATAAATGAACCTCCATGAGGGCACTGAAGGAACAACCGACCCGACTGCTGTAGCACCCTCACTTGAGGGGGCGAGCTCTCCCGTGCCGTACCGTTGCCGGGCGGCAACTGGGATTTTCGCTCGTTGGAGCTCACTGAGCCCTGAAGCACCGAGGGTGGCAGTGGTATCAATGAGCCTCCGTGAGGGCACGGAGGAGGATTGGGCACCGTATACTGAGGTGTTATCCTTTCCTCCCCAGGTGTGGCTGCCCTCAGGGACCTGACGATGGTAGGACCATTTCGCCGAGGTCCTCATTGACAAATAACGGTCCGCAGATCCGTTTTCGGTCTATAAGACCCCAACTGAGATCGTCGCCCCGACCCCCGATCTTTCTGTGGAGGGGTGCGGGTTGCAACGCTCTGTTTTTGAGACTGGCGATATGAGGAGCTTTATGACTTGGGCTGCTGCTCGCTCAGCAGCCCCACCCCTGAGCAGGTCAGCCTGGTATGCTTGTAACACCGCCATGGTGTGCAAACATGCACCAGCCTGACCTACCGCTGTTTAAGCTTTCCCAACCAGACTCGATGTTAGCCTAACGGCCTGGTGGGAATCTTCGGGGCCTTCAGGGACGATGCTGAGGGTGGGGAGAGATAGCTCACAATTGTCTGCTCCACCACTGGCATCGCCCCAGATACCTTATCCTTCATCCCCACGATGTTCTTTTGAATAATTCGAGACTGTGGGGCTGTTATACGGGATGAGTACGGTTTCTCCCAAGATTTTGACACCTCAGCATGGAGATCGGGGATAAACGGAAGGCCCCCGTCGTGAAGGCTTTGATCTGGATTCAGAACATGCTCGTCGAATTATTTTTAGGATGAGCGTTCTGTTTCTAGGCTGGCCAAACAATATTTTATTTTGGCGCGAAACACACCCCATAGTCACGAATCACACCTCATACGCGAGGGACAGTGGTGGCGAGTCCACGGTCTCCTTTGTCTCGACACTCATCACATCCACCTACTCGGAGGAAGATAGATGAAGCGTTTGGCTCTTTCTCTCTCGCGGGGGGGGGCGCGCGAGAGAGAGAGCCGCAGATCTAGCGGATGAGGACAGAGAAAAGGACGAGCCCATCTCGGATACCTCTGCTAAATCCACCTGCGATCCCCACGACAACAGTCTACACTGTGCCTCGGCAACAGCGGGACCGCTGACAGCGGGATCGCGAGCCTGGCCGCTGTCATCAAACGCGGCCAGGCGAGAGCGGAGCGTGCGCCGCGGGAGCAGCTCGCAGTCATGACAATCAGCTCCCTTGAGAGCTGACCGTGCATGCTCTGCTCCTAACAAACAACACACAAATCGTGTGTATGCCCCGCCGCCAGATATCGTGGGCAGGGAGAAACACAGCGTTTGTAATGCCGTTCGCTCGCCATAGACTTCTCATTGTTTTATATATGAGTGCTTGTGCAGACAGACAACAGTAAATGGACAGACCATACACACGCGCTACTGAGAGCAGAAGCTGTTTTGCGCCCGGCCGGATGTGCTTTTATGCTTTCTGGTGCTTACGTCACCCTGCTCGTGACTTCTCGCTGCTCCATTGGACGGATTTGAAACGTGCTTCAGAACGCGGTCACGCAGGCACGTTCCCAAAGCGATTTTGACGCAGCTCGAGTTCCTGAAGGGGAACTTGAGCGTGATACGGCCAAGGGCTCTCTGCCAGATTTGTTTATGCAGCGCGTGTCTCTTCAAGCGGAAAGGACCCTGGCCTGCAAGGCCGGGACTTCCGGGTTATAAAACCTTGTGAATATGGAAGACGAGGCCCAGCCGGCCGCCTCACAAATATCTGCGATGGACACACCACCGGACCATGCCCAAGACGAGGCGATGCCTCTAGTCGAGTGGGCCCGTACTCCAATGGAGCATTGAAGGCCCAAAGAAGAGTACGCTAGCGAGATGGAGTCTACTATCCATCTGGAGAGTCTTTGCTTCGTGACTGGAAGCCCTTTGGTTTGGTTACCGATGCTGACAAAGAGCTGTTCCGACCGCCTATAAGGGAAGGAACGCTCAATGTAGATTCTCAGAGCTCTGAGGGGGCAGAGCAGAGATAACTCTCTGTCCTCTTCAGAGGGAGGAAGCACGGAGAGCGTAATGACCTGTGCTCTGAATGGAGTGGAGAGCACCGTAGGTACATAACCGTGTCTTGGTTTCAGGATGACTTTAGAGTCATTAGGCCCGAATTTCAGGCAGGCAAGGCTAACGGAGAGCGCCTGCAGGTCCCCTATTCACTTTACTGATGCCAGTGCCAGAAGCAGAGCAGCGACAGCGACCGAATGTTGGCAGACTGTAGCGGCTCGAAAGCAGGGCCCTTCAGGACCCTCAGCACAGTGGGCATATCCCATGAAGGGACGGTAGGGGGACGAGGCAGATTCAGCCTCCTGGCACCCCTTAAGAAGCGGATAACCGCACTGTTTCTGCCCACCGATTGGCCTGCAATAGGGGCATGAGAAGCCACTATAGCCGCCACATAGACTTTGAGCGTGGATGGGTAGTATACCTTATCGAGCAGCTCTTGCAGAAATGACAATACCTCTGTCAAATCGGAAGTATGAGGGTCTTTGTGACAACTGTCCTTCTGCAAACCATCCCTATGGCCACGCCCTGTTCCATCCAGCGTTACACAGCCCTGACTCTCCCTGATATGCAGGCATCCGTGACGCCACGCATGGGATGGAACCCATGGTTTCAACCAGCGCTGAAGGGGACGCATACGAAGCAGACCCAACTTTAGCACTGGCGATGCCGCTGCCATGAAACCCAGCATCCTCTGAAACGCTTTGAGAGGGCGAGTGGTACCAATCTCGAAGGAGGTGGCCAGCCTCCGTATGGCCAGAGCCCATTCCGGCGCGACTACAGCTCTTATTTGGGCTGAGTCGAAAATTGTTCCCAGGAACTATACACGCTGGCTGCGGAACAACGCGCTCTTGGCAAAGTTGACCCTGAGTCCCAGACACTCCAGATGGCTGAGGAGGAGGGTCCTGTGTGATATTAATTCTGCCTCCGACTGGGCCAGTATGAGCCAGTCGTCGAGGTAGTTGGGAATGTGGATTCCCATCTGTTTCAGAGGGGAGAGAGCCGCGTCCATGCACTTCGTAAAAGTGCGGGGGGCCAGGGACAGCCCAAAGGGAAGGACCGTATATTGATAAGCCACTCCCTCGAACGCGAATCTCAAGAATCGCCTGTGCCGTGGGGCTATCTGGATGTGAAAGTATGCATCCTTCAGGTCCAGAGAAAAGAACTAGTTTCCTGAGCGAATTTGCGCAAGGATCTTTTCAGGTTTCAGTGTAGTCATCCTGAATGACCTTTTCATGAGGGCATGATTCAGGTGTCTGAGATCGAGGATGGGCCGGAGGGCCCCATCTCGTTTGGGGACGAGGAAGTAACAGCTGTAGAAGCCTGACTCGCTCTAGGCTGAAGGAACCTTTTCTACAGCTCCTTTTGCCAGCAGATTCATCACCTTTGAGTGCAGGACGTGAGCGTCCTCGCTTTGCACTAAGGTGGGGATCACACCACTGAAGCGCGGAGGTCTTCGAGCGAATTTGAGTGAATATCCTCGTTTTATTTTACCCATCTTGACACTCCAGGGATGGCCTGCCAGGCCTCGGCCCGCGTGGCGAGGGGTTGAATTAACTCGAGTGACTGGCCGCACGGGGGCAGAATACTTGTGAGTAATGGAAGAGGAAGTTTGCTCTCTTTTGAAAATGTTAGTGTTTCATTATTTTTCCTGCTATCACAGCGGTCGATTGCTTGGGCGCATGAACGTGCCCGTTGTTTGCACAAAACACAATTCCCTCTGCACCCGGAGTTGAACGGGGTGTCAAGAGGTCTAAGAGAGGCTACTTGAGGGGTGGTCCGTCCTCTTCCTGTCTCGCAGATTAGGATGACGCCTGAGGCGCCAGGTCCAATGCAATCTTGGTTCGGGGTCCCTGGCACTTAGGAAGAGGGTAGAGTTTGGCCGAGCGAGAGCGTCCCCGCGTCTGCTGCTCGGGCTGCTGAGTCGGCGCAGACTTAGGGCGAGCAGAGGCAGCAGTGGAGCTGGAGTGCTTAGGCAGGAAATGTTGCATAGCCTGGGACGATTTCTGTGCCTCTGTGAAGCGCTCAGCGAATCCTTCGACCGCCGGTCCGAAGAGACCCTTGGGAGAGAGTGAGCATGAGGAAGGGGGGGGGGGGGGGGGGGACTTTATCAACCGCAATCCTGATCTCTTATCGTCAGCCACAAATGGCACTCGAGCACCACAAGACTGGCCATCGATCTCCCGATCACCTGAGCGGTGGTCTTGGTGGCGCGCAGAGCCAGGTCGGTTACGCTCCTCAGCTCCCTGAGGATCGCGGGGTCCAGGCCAGATTCGTCTGTGGAGGGCAAGGATCTTGGCCTGGAAGACCTGGAGGACCACCATTGAATGAAGCACCGAAGCCGCCTGTCCAGCTGAAGTGTAGGCACGTCCAGCAAGAGCTGAAGTGGTCCTACACGGCTTGGACGGGTGAGCGGCCTTCGCTCTCCAGCCTATGGCCGTGGGCGGGCAGAGGTGCGCGGCCACGACTCATCCAGAGGAGGCAGCTTATCGTACCCCTTCTCTTCAGCGCCGTTGATGGAAGTGAGGGTGGATGAAGTAGAAGCACGAAAGCAGGCGGAGTAGGGAGCGCGCCACGATCTGGTGAGCTCATCATGGACCTCCGAGAAGAACGGAGAGGAACGCTGACGAGGGGCTTGGTGGCGCCCCGGCATGAACCACTCATCCAGACGGCTGCGGGAGCGCTCCTCTGGCGGAGACCACTCTTTGACGGCGCTGGGCGTGGACGATGGCGAGGGGGTGGGGTCATTCACACAGCCAAACAACTCCTCTGCGTCCGATGCTGCCAATGACATCATGTCATCAAGAAGCTCGTCCTCACTTCCCCCAAATGAGATCAGGTCACTCTCGCCAGCAGAGGGATGCTGATTAGGCTGAGAGAAAAGGACAGGAGAACACTCTCTCTTGGGATTTCCCCAAGCAGGAAACGCACTCTTTGTGGCCGTCATCGCAGTAACGGTGTGGCATTTGCAACAACGCCAAGCTCTTTTAGTAAGCTCTTTTAGTATCGCTGGATGGCAGCAGGGGAAAAGGGCCGGAACTGCTGTGCTGCTGTGTACCATTTAGTTTAATGTTATTTCGCATTGCTTTATGGGATTGTAGTTCATTTTCTGTGATTTTTTTGTGATTAATCTCTGGTTGGTTTGCTTCATGGCTTAGACCTGTTTATTCAGGATATTTTGAAATCTGTAAGGAGAAAATAAATGGGAAAAATACTTCTGGAACCAAGGTCACTGAAAAAGTGGGCACTCGCTCTATTATATGATTGTTTAGTAGCCTACATCTTCAAATTATATGTGAATAAACTTTGACCTTAGTTGTTATTTTAAGGCCAAACTGTGAATTACCATTGCAGTTACACCTGCGAGTGTCTTCTGAAAATAAGGTAACAAACTATTGAAGAAAACGGTCTCGTCTTCGCGAAGCACAAGGCAACGTGGCGCCAAAACAAGACATGATTCCTGCGCTCGTCAAAACCGCTCACATAATGTTTCTCTTCTTTGATTACTGCAGACAGACGCTATTGGAGGAAGAATACAGTGACAGCAAAAATATGACCCTGATATCTGTCAGCACACAACCTGATGACATCTCTGAGGGGTAAAGTGTGCATTATTGAAAAGGAAACCATTCAGCATGGACAGATTTGAGTTTCTATCTCGTTGAGAATTTCCGATAATACAATCCATCTGTCTCCACATGTGTAACTGAATAAGTCTCCTTCGATCAAAACACTACAGACATTTTTGTGAAGTCTGAAACTGCCACATAAATTGACGGTAATACAATGCTTTTGTATCCTGCTGTGCCCATTCATATGTTCTGGCCTTTAAATTGAAGGGTGTGATTTTGAAATAACAATAGCTTCCATATGGAAACTTTGCTGAGCTCACAGCTCTCCAAGAAGCAGGCAAGTTTTATGAAATCACTAATGCAACTTGTACATTTGACTTTTGTTTTATTTTTTTATATAATTTTTTTTTGTCAAGCTGTCAAAGTATGAATATATTATATTATATTATATTATATATTAATAATTATTGTGGACATTAGTAAAACATAACAGTGTGAAGATAATTAGTTTGTAAATAGAAAATAACTGTACAGATCTATCATTTTTACTTTTCTCTGGTTATTTGTCAATCTAGTGTGAGGCCATTTATATGTTATTATATCCTGTATCATGAGACATGAAACAGAAGGAGGGAAGGTGAGGAGGGAGAAAATATCTGAAGAGAGATCAATTTGAAATGTAATGGATTGAAACCTTGAGATTAATTTTATTGCAATTTTGTGGTGGTCAGTAATTTTCCTGGGCCGTTGAGTGATGAGCAAGTTTGTGTGTGTGTGTGTGTGTGTGTGTTTGTGTGGTATAAAACTCCTTCTTTCTTGTAAAAAGCTGGTTTGTCGCTACAGGTGAGATATGAGCCAATCAACATAGCTTCAGTGAACAATCAGTGTAAACAAACAAACATGCAGCTTCCTGCTTGTTTAGAACTAAACCCTGGAACAGTTGCATTAAAGGGTTAGTTAACCCAAAAATTTAAATTAGCCCATGTTTTACTTACCCTCAAGTCATCCTAGGTGTATATGACTTTCTTCTTTCAGACAAATCCAGTCGGAGTTATATTAAAAATTGTCTTTGATCTTTCAAGCTGTTTAATGCCACTCAGCGGGTGTTGCATGCGTCGGTCCAAAAGAAGTTAAATCAAAAGCTCCCATCCATTAAAAAAAGTGTCTCACACGGCTCCGGGGGGTGAGCAAAGGCCTTCTGTAGCGAATCGATGCGTTTTTGTAAGAAAAATATCCATAAAAATTTCCTTTTTGGGTGAACTAACCCTTTAAACTCAATTGAAGTGCTTATTATTTTATATATGTTTCGCATGAGTTTTACAGTTAATCCAAATGCTGCGCTCAGAGTTTTTTGAATGCTTACTGCAAGTATATGAAAAGATTTCAGATGTAATAACAGATGAGAAAGGAATAGTTCACTCATAAATAGACATTTTACCATTATTTTCCCTCCTTTGTGGTTATGATCTGTTGTGGAACAAGGAAAAATGGAAAAATCTTCACACATTTGTTTGCCATACATGCATGATTTACATCCATATAGGAAAAATGTAATGTGTGTACGTGTAACCATGTGTGCGCACACACACACACACACACATACACGTATCTATTTCTCTATAACAAATTAAATTAAATATAAAACTTTTTTGATGCAACTAGGCAGGTTAAATGTCAATGACATCATTCATAGTTTCAGTTGGTTTTTCACAAAAAACTAATGTTGCATGTGAGTCATACTGACTACTTGTATGTTGTTTTGTGATTTATTTTAGCATGTATTTATTTTGGTGCTTAACTTGACAAGTTGTGTGAAGATTCTGTGTGGAAATCTCTTTTTATGTTCCATAAACATAGATGCCAACATATTTGTTTGGAACAACATGAGGGTGAGTATTGCCATTACATTTCAATTGATCAATCAATCAGTGTTTATTTATAGAGCATTTGAACACAGCGATGTTGACCAAAGCGCTGTACACTTAACAAAAGAATAACAATTTATTAAAAGGGAACAAGAAAGAGAAATAAAAACAAAATAAGAAATAGAGTGTACAAGAAATGCAAGCATTTATGCAAGAAATACATTTATGCATTTGACAAATACGTTGTTTCAAAGTGACTTTCATTGCATTCAAGGTATACATTTTATAATTTCTCACTTTCTCTGCAAGAATTTTGCAAATCGCATTCTGAATTTCCAATTTTAGATGAACTCCTTTAACATTTGTCATTTACTGCATTTTCTACGGTTTTGTTTCTTGAAAATTGTTGAAGACAGCATTCCTGTTACCATCTTTTCCTTCTCAAGACTCATTTTGTCTTTGACTGACATTTTACATGTATGCATTTAGATGCTTTTCATCCGAAGAGACTTACAGTGGATTCAAAGTGTGCATTTTATCAGTGCGTGCGTTTCTGTGCTGGAAATCAAGTGCATGACCTTGACATTATGAGTTCTGTGCTTTAGCGGTACACAAAATCAATTCTTTGTCATATTTCGTTGTCATTCAAGACAAGTACACTCAATGTCATTTAAAATTTTAATGGATTTTTTGGCAAGAAAATAAGTCATGAACCAGACAAACTTCAGTTTACTATAAGGTAGTGAATTACAAGTATACCGATCCTTTCTAGCATAGATAATGCAGTATTTTTAGATCACCTTTATGAACAAGAGCTGCTACAATCTAGTGACGTTCCCCACCATCTGCCTGAGCTCCTTGGCACTGTCCTGACAGATTTATTTATGTTTTGTATTACAGTTTTTCTCGATTGCTAACACACTATAACTGATTCATTTGACCCAATTTTTCCAAACCATTCATACAGTACAGTTCTCGAAACAAAGACACATTTCTTAAAACTTTTAACACATTTCAGCTGTTTGCACACACGTTCCAATTTGCTCAGTGTTTTCTGCAAAACTCAACACAAAAACGCCATCATTTTGCACAGGTTTAACCATGTTCTCATTCAAAAAACACAAACACACAATATAATTAACTCAAGCTTTATCAAAAAATGAACTCAAACAGCACACATTTATCCATGTGTGAACATTAAGTA
The DNA here is from genome assembly GCA_018155175.1 of Sinocyclocheilus anophthalmus. Lineage (NCBI taxonomy): Eukaryota > Metazoa > Chordata > Actinopteri > Cypriniformes > Cyprinidae > Sinocyclocheilus > Sinocyclocheilus anophthalmus. Next base: position 215,648 of record JADLZN010009686.1, on the reverse strand, counting down.
GCAAAACTAATGACACACAGGTCAGAATCTCAGGATGATATGAACAAGAGCACAGTTGATTATGTGTTTTGTTCCTGATGAAATACAAAGCATTATGGACTGACCATGAGGGAAGTTGGCCTACAGGCTCATCTAAAAGGTTTCAATACTATTTACAAATTCAATATAATTACAGTACAAAACCAGTACATTAGATAATGGAAATTTAACTATTCAGTATGTACAGTAAACTGTAGCACATGTTGTACACCCTCAAACTCATTACTGTTGAATTTATTTGTAGCCAAGTAGTCCTTACATGTACTCTATTTTTACAGAACTGAGAGACGACTGTCTAGGGGAGGCAGAGAAGTCTTTTGTCAGAAGACTTAGAAACTGCTATAACAAATAAGGATACTACCAATACTGTAATGCAATTTGACAGAGGATGCTGAATGAATGCATTTATTTATTTACAGTAACTGACAGTATATTCCAATGTGTGTTTACTGTATATTCTGTTGTTTGGTTTTTGAACTTTTCTCTTCTAGTGCTTTTCATCTACTGTAAGCTCTCTTTACAGTAGTGTAACGAAAGTAAAAGTTTCTTAAATTTTACTGAATCTGCATCCCTCTATTTTTGTTGTATACTGTAACAGACATTGACTAGCTAAAGGATTCCTGTTTCCTAAAAGGAGGTTTTTGTAACAGTGTTTTGAATTGATCTCACTAGTGCTCTCTAGGCAGGAAAATAGTCTGTGTATTTGACAGGTATGTGTATCATCTGAGGCCAAAGTTTGAGTCTGACAAAAGAGAACATGTTTTTGACTAAAATGTTTGATTTTGACCTGGAAGTTTGACATTTGCACAAGTTGGTGTATAGTTTTGAGATTGTGTTTATAGTTGTGAGTAAATGGTGAATTGTTTCATGAATTGTGTGTTAGCGATCGAGGGAAAGGCGAGAAAAACTGTAAGTAAAGGCGAAGCTACTCGTGTTGTCTCACTCTATCAATAGCAGATACATTAGCGATATCTACTATGTGCGAGAACACTATTCATTTACCTTGACCCGTCCCTGCAGGGGCGCATGCAAGCTTGTAGGCGGTAAAGAGCTGTATCCACTTACTCCTCGATGGGGCCCGGGCGTCAGGCTCTGGGTAATCAATGCCCATCGAGAGGAGGGAAGGAGGAGAGGGAGGGTGCAAGGACGGGAGGAGAGGAATCAGGATGAAGGCTCACAGACTTTGTTTTCGTAGACTAGCATAGTCAGATTTTTGTGAAGTCTGGCACACGTTGTGGCTTATATGCTATTGCTGTAAGTCAAACAGTTGACCATTGCGCTAACCCCATGGTCTTGGTTTCAATTCCAACAGAATGCATGAACTGATAAAATATATAGCCTGAATGCGATGTAAGCTGCTTTGGATAGAAGCATCTGCCAATTTCATAATATTTGGAGGAGTACTTATGGGTTATAACTCTGAGAACAAAGCAGAATATAAATGTGACCTTGGACCACAAAACATAAGGGTCATAAGGGTCAATTTTTCAAAATTAAGATTTATACATCATCTGAAAACTGAATAAATAAGCTTTCCATTGATGTATTGTTTGTTAGGATTGGACAATATTTGACCGAGATACAACTATTTGAATATCTGGAATATGAGGGTGCAAAAAAAAATCTAAATATTGAGAAAATCGCCTTTAAATTTGTCCAAATGAAGTTCTTAGCAATGCATATTACTAATCAAATATTAACTTTTGATATATTTATGGTAGGAAATTTACAAAATCTCTTCATGAAACATGATCTTTATTTAATATCCTGATGATTTTTGGCATAAAAAAAAAAATCAATAATTTTGACCCATACAATGTATTGTTGGCTATGCTACAAATATACCCCAGAGACTTAAGACTGGTTTTGTGGAACAGGGTCACAAATACCCAGCTAACAAAAATACATTCTAAGAACGTTTTTCTAATGTTCCCATTAAAGGGTTAGTTCACCCAAAAAAATGAAATCGAGAGCTTTATGAGCTCCATAGACAGCAACGTAACTGACATGTTCAAGGCCCAGAAAAGTAGTAAGGATTAAAATAGTCTATGCAATCAGTGGTTCAACCGTGCTTTTATAAAGCTACAAGAAAACGTTTTGTGCGCAAGTTATAAAAAGGTTATTTCTGAAATGTCAATTTTAAATCTTTTAAAAAAGTTTTTTTTCGAAAGTTAAGGGAACATTCCATTTTATCATTTTAGACATATGAAATATTACTTTTGAATGTTTGGAAACATCTGAAAATAGTTTTAACATTTAAAAAATGTAGGACAAAACCATCCAAGACACTGTCTCAGAAATTATTCCATGAATGAAGTATAAATAATGTTTTGTGCTAATGTTTTGAGAACATTTTTAAAGACCAGATAACTTTGAATGAATGTTCTATTAACATTACTGGAAGAACGTTTATTCATACATTGCCAGAATGTTGGCCAGTGTTCTGTTAACTTCCCCTTTTTAGCGGGGTATATCTTGTTTATTTGCCAATAACTGTTACTTTTTGGAGACTCTTGAATGTGTGCATAATATGGAGCAAAATTATTTCAAACAATTTTGAATATCTTTAAAAAATCTCAAATCTGAGTTTTTCTTGCTTTTAAGGGCCTCAAAAAAGAAAAGAAAAAGGAGCCTGGCAGTGATGAAATATCTGCTGTAATAAAATATAATATTACTACATTTTGGCAAGGACACATTAAATTGATCAAAAGTGACAGTAAAAAATAAAATTTTTATTTCAATTTTTTTTTTTAATTTTCAGAAAAATATGAAGCAGCACAACTACTTTCAACACTGAAGAACATAAGAAATGTTTCTTGAGCAGCAAATAATCATATTAGCAGATATCTGAAAGGATCATGTGACACTGAAGAGGAGTAATGATGCTGAAAATTCAGCTTTGCATCACAGCAATACATTACATTTTAAAATAATGTAATGTAAAATAAGAACTTAGTATTTGAATAGAAAACAGTTATTTTTGTAATTGTATTTATACTTCACAATATTATTGTATTTTACTGTATTTTTGATCAAATAAATGCAGCTTTGGTGAGCATAAAAGACTCCTTTCAAAAACATTTAAAAATCTTACAGACTCAAAACTGTATTAGTGTCTACGGTTCACTGCAAAAATGCATTTCATGAATACACTGATGATATTTTTGATTGCTGTCAATGACAAAAGAAACAGCCAGATGATGTAGTTATCTACTAGTTGGGTCTAAAAGGAGCATGCAAACCAACAAAGGTATACAACATTACAACCCCATGAACAGAATGTATATCTATCCCTCACTGCTTTACTTGTTTCATTAGCATAACATTTAATATGATGTAGATGGACTGTTTCCCAGCTGTGTGTCTGTTAGTCTAGAGGCCTCTAGTGGACAGTGTGGGAATGGGAAGATGGAAAGATTTTGGAAGATGAAAATGACACAGGGGCAAAAAAAGCAGGTAGGCGTTCTCTGCCTTTTCACTCTCTGTATTGCACGCCATGGTCACAATGAAAGCCCCAGTAATAATGGAATCTGCAGGTTTCTGCCAGCACCAAAGTGAAGCCGCGACCTCTATTAGAGTTAACGCTTGCGTCCAGTGAAGTCTTCAGCGACTGGGAGTGCTGTTCTAACATCCAAACTGCTTCTGTGTATATGTGTGGTTGTGTATACATGAGGAATAACAGGCTCTTGAGTTGTTGTGTAAGTCTGGCTAAAGGTCATTGTGTGGGATCTGTCAGTGAGGGAAGCCTTGGCATTTATAACCTGCAACTTCAAGCAGCAATGTGAAGAAAACGCGTGCACACACACACACACACACACACTCTTAGTTTGCTGCATATCATTGCAATTATGAAGTTCAGGCTTCCGAAACAAGTTTATGAATATTTTACATGCAGGAAATTTTCGAAAATGATGTCTGGGTGAAGACAACTAATAATTCATTTAATTATTTTTTTCTTGCTTGCTTTTTAATTATTATTTTTTTCTTAACAGAAAAGCATGGTGTGTACAATATTGAAAAGTAACACAGACACAATCTCAGTTTACTGCATATCATTGCAATTATGAAGTTGATGTTTTGAAACAAATGACTATTTGACTATTTTACCTTTAGTAAATATTCAAAGATGGACAGCTAATAATTCATGCAATAATTCAACACAGTCGTCAGCATGCTGTACAATGTTGAATATAGAATATAATAATTTGCACATATGCTCCAGATACGTTTAACCAGTTTGTTTTGTTTGAAATGCATAAACACAATAAGTTAAATTTTTCTTACTCCATTGGATATTTGAGTTAGAAACAAGTCTAATTTAAGCATAGACCTTAAATGATAATTTGCTTTAATTTTGCTTAGAAAGGAAAACTTAATGAAAGTATATGACATGTTAAATTTCTAATTCGATATTACTTATAAATCAAGTAAATCAATCAAGTCTGCCAGAAGTTTTATTCTGGCATTCCCAGAATGTACTGCTCCAAACAGAGTGAAAAAATATAATCACATAAGACAAATTAAGCATTGATTATGAATATACTTATAATTCCCAGAATGTACTGCGCCAAACAGAGTGAAAAAATATAATCACATAAGACAAATTAAGCATTGATTATGAATATACTTATAATTCATTAAAAAAGTTAAAATTAAGTAACTTCAACTAAAACAATTCAATGCGATTAAAAACTATTTTACTCAATATTTGTGTGGGATGTGTATTTTTATGCTTAATAGGAACACTAAATTCTATTGGAATCAATTGTGAGTCAAGTCTCCATTGTACACTATTTGACAGTTTGAAGTTAAAAACGTCTTGATGGATTAAGATGCTTTTTGCTTCACTAGACGTTAATGGGACTGGAGTGGTGTGGATTACTTATGGATTATTGGGATGTTTTTGTCAGCTGTTTGGACTCTCATTCTGACGGCACCCATTCACTGCAGAGGATTCATTGGTGAGCAAGTGATATAATGCAAAATTTCTCCAAATCATCTACATCTTGGATCGCCTGAGAGTGAGTACATTTTCAGCAAATTTTAATTTTGGGGTAAACTCTTCCTTTAAGATGGTTCTTAGGCAGCATTCTGCACAACTTTGCTTCTGAAGTTGTTTTGTTTTAAGGATGTTTAGATTTGTTTGTATTAGGAGACAGGACAAAACTATTGCTCAATAAAGTAATATTTTGCTGTGTGCTTAGGCCCAGGGAGGCCCCAAGCGAAAGCTGGGTTTCTGCTCTGTAGATCTGGACGAATCTGTTCAGATAACCTCTGCACATTCAGGGCCGAGGTCGAGAGTTCTAGGTGTCAATGGCAGATAGAAAGCAACGTACTGATGGAGACATGCTGAGTTATGATAGATTGAGTGCTAGAATGAGAACAGGAGTCACGCAGGAGTGCAGAGAGATGATCCATATCACCAATCAATATCCACTGCACTTCTTCTCAGCAACCTGCTCTCGCAGTGAGTGTGTGCGTGACAGGAACAGTTGTAGAGATCCCTTTAACCTTGTATATGGACAGGTTGTTGGAGCCCCTGTGGTCCGATTTTAATCACATCCTCTGGTTATTCGCCGTTACAGGAATACTGTTATCTGCGAGAAATTCCCTCCTACTCATTTTTTTGGACACAAACTCCTTGTACAAAGAAGAAACTCACCTCTTCAGCACTTAAATCCAGCCCAAGAATAAACGGGCGTGTGTGTTTGCATGTCTTTCAGCTAAAGTGTAAAGTGTGGTCGAACGTGCAGTTCTTATCACGCTCAGACCATCACCAGTAATGATTTTTCTATTGCTGTCATAACATGACATTGATTTGACAGATTCCATTTCAGATCCACAAGTTTAATGAGATATTTTTAGCCTGGAGCCAAACTGTGGCTCCAGAGTGATCACCTTTTCTTGATGGAATTGCACCGCACTTTGATGAAATAATCACACATCACGCTAAAAGACGACTAATTGCTTTTGCGTTAAATATCATAGTACCAGTTCTTTGATTTACCAACACTTTAACTTAATTTGCTTGTCTGCCAAAAGACAAAATATCAAAGGATATTTAAATAAATAAATGTTTTGTTTTTCATATATTTCACAAACTACCTTTTATTTGATTCCTTTAGTTCATTGTTCATCAGCTTTAGTTTTTAAACATCCGTCACTCTTAAAAATGATTGGTATTGATGGTTTCATGAAGAACCTTTAACATCTATGGAACATTTCCATCGCCACTAGTGCTGTTACGGAAAAAGTTCTTTAGATAATTGAAATGTTCTTCACACTAATTGAATAGGTACGAAAACATTTCAAGTAATTTTTTCAGGAGTGTTTGTGTAATTAAAAAAATAACAATTTTACTCAAAATGTGTGTGTGCTGGGCATTTTTAAGTTTATTGGGCAACATGACCGATTTCTAGACAAGGTGAATTTCTTCATGCTAATAGTGTGTTGTTAGCTTAGCAACATGCTAATGTCAAACTCCATTGGAATCAGTTGTCTCTTAGAAAGCAGCTGCTTATGTAGACAGTAGGCAGCATGGAAGAGCAGTAGGCTTTTGGAACAGAGCCGTATTCTCAACATTGTGCACGCAGTTTTGCTTCTAAAATAAATGTAAATGTAAATAAACTAATAAAATAAAATAAATCTTATTTTAGTGATGTTAAGACACCTAATGCCATTTGTTTGATTTGCTTTTGATAAGTTTCATTTGTTTTCTGTTAAACATTTTGGATATTTTTGAGAAGCCCATTACA